>LPNX010439694.1:147400-329433 GCA_001517045.1 Pseudotsuga menziesii
TAGACAGAGGGTTCTACAGTTTGCATTCTCCACCAGTTCTCAGCCAAGAAGACCAGGAACAGGCTCGGGGGTCCTGAGGAAGCGTTGTTTGAGCACTCTATAGGAGATTGGTAGGGAGGAATGGCCTCCTAAAGCTGTTGTCGTCTGTCCTCAACAGGTTCTAAGTTATTTTATTTTACTGTGTTAGTTAAATAAATCTTAGATAATTGCTATGTGAATGTTAACAGTTCAGTTTGTGAAATGTTCGAGTTAGTATTTTTTTGATTGTTATAGAAATGAAATGGATTTAGAGAATAATGTGTTAGAATGAAAATAATTTTCTAAACTGTGTTTTTCCACACTTGGAAACCAGGCCGTACTCTAGCACATATAGAATGCTTTAAGTAGATAAGAGAATGAAAATAGTAGATAGAAATGCGTAACTATAGATAGCAGAATAATTTTATTTCAATGTTAAAAATATTATGGAGGACGAACAGTGTTATGATTTATTTGTGTTTACTGTTTTTACTTAGTATAACTGAATAAAATGCAGAAAGGAAACAATAAACTACATTGGAGTTACAGTAATAGTATACAGTTAAGTATATAAGCAAGCTACTAACCATACAGTTTATTTTCTAACAATATCAACTAAATCTTGGACTATTATTTAATATAAACTAGATAGGGTTATGTATATAAACCCTTATTTATGAAAAGAAAATAGAGTCACAGAGTTAATGTTCTTGTCTTCACAGAGCTCTGAATAACTTCAAAGCTACAGAATAGTAAATAAAAACAAGTATAAATATAAACACTAGGTAAAATAAAACTAAAATATCATATTTAGAAACTATTTTATATTTAACAAACGAGATTTTAAAACTATGCAAGATAACCCGAGAGTAAAAACCCTAGATTCCTTTTTATCTTTTTATAAATTAATTTATAAAAGTTTTAACCATGTACATTGATAACTAAGTAAACAAATTAAACAAAAAGACTATAATCTATGTGATAGAGTGAGTATAGTCTTATCTCAAAAACTTTGTAGTATAGTTGTAACTCTTTTTATACTTCTTAAACATATTAATAAATATCAATATTCCTATAATAACGAAATAGAAACAAACAGGAAACAATGCTCAATTAATAAATAAATTAAGAGTATATTTAAACAAGGGTTCATTCCATTAAAACCCTAACTATACTATTCTCAACATGTAAGTATAAAATTATATATTTTTTATTTACGACTGACCTACAGTCTTTACAATAACAATATTTACTTACAAGAAATATTACTAACAGTAATTGTTCTTCGCCAACAGTTAAGAAGAAAAAACTTACTTTACAGTATTAACATTTACAAGTTAAATTATAATGAATAGAGTAATAAAAAACAAGAGTCACTTAAAACTATAAATATGGGAGAAACCCTTTTAATGTAAAACCAGAGTATGATCAAGATGTAAGGCTGTAACCTTTTTTTTAACAAGTCAATAAAAACTACATACATGTCACGGCTCGAACGCCGGCATTACCCAGCATGACTGCAAGGGTTTACAAGTAAAAACTGTAAAACATTATCATATAAAAAAAAACCTATTAACTAGCAAGAAACCGAAACAGGATTCCAAGCCCTGTATTATGTCCATCAACAACCCTTTTTACAAATAGGGAAAAAACCCATTTTTGAATTTAGGGATTACCGGTTGGGGCAATGACCCTCTGAAGCCGAACATCATTTTTTCTTCCACCGAAGCTTGGAATGGTCACAGGTTCCTATACAAGTATATATTCGAGCATAAGTTAATAGCTCATATTTAAAATATAAAAACCCTAACTTTGTTATCATATTAACAAAGAGTTTTCAAAATAAAGAAGACGAGTTTGTCATTACCTGCCCGAAGGAGAGAATTAGAGCAACAAGGAAATTGTCACTAGCTTTAGTAAATTTACACAGAGGAGTAAATCAATCTCTACGCCGACCTGGAACGGAGATAAAGTTATCAAGCTCAAATTCACAGGCAGTGACGAGCTGTAAGAGAAACAAGACTGAAACCTTGGACTGGCCGAGAGCCAAAACACAACAAACAATAACTACTCACACCATAAGGTGCACAACTACGACAATGTACAATCTAAAAACTGAAGAAGGAAACTACAGCAAGAACAAACCCAAGCCAAGGAGTAAGCAAGACAAAGAAGTAGCCTCTAATGGCCGCCATGACAAATACTCAGAGCAGCCGTAGTTCAGCGATAACCGCAGAGGCAAATGAGAAATGAATAGGGATTCCAGCCTTTAAAAGTCACCAATGCATGGATGAGAGGTGCCCACGTGCCCTCCAAATCTTTAAATCATGCAAGGGTCGAATTCTATAGTTCATCTGCGTGTTCAATAATTAGTTTATTATTGCTTGTATATTTAAACAACAATGCAACGAATATGAAATATAGTTTTATGTATGCACTAAGTACAACTATATCATAGAAATCAAAGATATCAAGGCTTGTATAATTGAGTGTAATGATATCTAAAGTTGACCTTAGAGCATGGTTATAACAGCCTTGTCATTGATACAATCCCAAAGTCGACCATATAATGAAGTATTTGCAAATAACAATTGGTATGTACACTTTACAAACAATGTTGAGATAATGACATATTAAATTGAAGTTCAAACCATATTATTCGAAACCAAGGGTTTAGGATTAGTTATAAAATTATGGAATTTGGTTATAAGAGTAAAGGTAATTAAAATATGACAAGTAAACAAGCACAAGTAAGCATTTACAAATAATAGTTTGTATGCTCAACTTGTCAATAATAATAATAATAAAAGACCCTATCATTATTGGCAAAGATAGTTGTGATTGTTTATGTTTGCTTGTTCTTACCATAGTATATGAATCTTGGTTATATTCATTTCATTTAGTGTAAATCTCAGATTAGAAGTTTTAAGTAGAAAAATTCTACCTTAATAGTTATTATAAACTACAACTATTATAAGTAAGATAACTTGATAATAGTAAATTTTACCATGAAGTAAACTATGCTCAAGGTATAAAATTATTAAAATAACACTAATAATATATTTACCTTGGACTTATGAAAGGGATGGTAAGTGGTATTCCATTTTAGGACGATGTATCTAAAACTACAAGAACCAAATTTATAATGTCATGGACACTTCCAAGTAGAAGATTTCTATAGGATGCAAGTAATAGTTATCTTGGAACAATATGAATTAAGGGATATTGTATATAGTTACAATAATACAAACAACAAGGAAATAGTTTAAGTACTGACATATTTAACTTAGTGCTTAACTTACTTACACACAAACATTAGGTTAATAACCTCGAGGGCTAGTAAGAAAAGACAAAATAGAAACTTGTACTATATTCGAGATCGTTACTATGGAGACTCATAGGCACACTTTCTTGAATATGAGACAACAAAGTTGAACACAACAATTGAGATACAAGTATGTTAAAATAGAAATGTATGTATTTCGAAGAACATGAGTACTAAGATCACAGTAAGTATCTTTGTTCCACTAAGTATGATAAAAATAACTATCTTATATCTAAATGTGAATACTGCCTTAGAAACAAAATCTATAGAGAAAAATTACTTTACCTCATAAGAGCTTGCTTGTAAATATTTAGTTTATTTACTAGTAGTTTAACATGCAACAGATATACTTCTTGCTATTTATGAATTAAACTTCTACTTAATCGATCGTTACCTGTTGAACCTGTAAGAACCAACAGTCTATCTGCGTTAGCATAAATGCTAAGTAAGCCCAAAATTTCAAATATAGATTTCACCTACTTGCAAAAAGGTAAACTTATTAGTAAAACTGAAAGTAATTTGAATGCAGATGAATCTTATATACATTACAAAAATGAAAATTGTATTAGTTATTGTTTTATAAAAATGATTAATACTAATTGAAAGACTGTTTCATTTTCCGCTAACCGCTAGCAGCTAGTAAACTGTGTATTCAACATTTTATGTTATCTTAAAAATTTAAAATTTTTATGAAATTTTGGGGTTATGACATGTGGTGTCAGAGCACAAGGTTCAAACACTAGGCCTTAATGAAGCCCAACTTGCTTTTATGAAAAAGTGAATTTAAATTATTTTTGCTGATGTTATTTTCTTTTAATGTTATGCAACAGAGAAATTGTTTCTGAAGTTTAACAACAGGTATGGAAAGACTGGAGGAATATGTGGAAGAGGAATCTCCCTTTACTGAACAAGAAAACTTACAAAGAGACCCTATACAAGAATACATAACTACTAATTCCTTAGAACTTTTACAAACAGTAAAAGACTTAAAATTTGAAATGGAATCTGTTAAACGAGAAAATGAAAGGATTCTGAGAGCTCAGGAGGAGCTGAATTAGATCCTAACAGAAAGATTTCAAACTGAGGGAAGGGGTAAAAGAGCTGATTCAGAAGATATAAGTCACCAACATAAATATAAAAAGATTAAACAAACTAAAAATGAAAGCAGCTCATCGTCAGAAGTATTTGGAGATCAACATAATTTTCATTCCACTAGTGATAGTAGCGATGACAACCATTATATTAAAAAGAGAAAATATAAAACTTATGAGGAAATTTCTGGGGAGTTTAAAAAGATTAAACCACCAACGTTTAATGGAGAAACTGAGAAGGGGGAGGAAGCGGAATCCTGGTTATCTGGGATGAAGAAGTACTTCCAGATTTATAACTATTCTAACCAATTAAAGGCTAGAATGGATATCTACAATCTTTTAGGGAAGGCTGATATATGGAGGCAAGATTTAAAGAGAGTGAAAGGAATAAGAGAGAAGAACGTAAATTGGAGTACCTTCAAGAAGTACTTTAAAAAGAAATTTCTATCTGAGCAGTACTATGAAGAGAGAGCAAAAGAATTCTATGAGCTTAAACTAGGTTCAATTACTATGAAAGATTTGAACAACAAGTTTTTAAGTCTGCTTAGGGATGTGCCATACCTTGTAGATGAAAAATCGAAGGTACAATGATTCCTCAGCTGTTTACCTTATCACATCAAGGATAGGATTGAGTATGAAAATCCAAAAACTCTGGAAGAAGCTATGAGGAAAGCCAATTTCTGTTATGAACAAAATTGAAAGAAGGAGAGCATGGCCAGCTGGAAGGCCAAAAAGAATAATAATCATTATGATCAAAAGAAGAAAGAGTTTGTGCCCAACTGAAATTCTAAAAATAATAAGGCCAAAAATTTTCCTAACAAGAATTTCCAAGGGAATAAGAATAATTCTCCAAGCAATCAGAACAATCCAAAGGGCAAAGAGTCTGCTAATAATCATGGTAATTACACAAAGAACTTTGAACACAAAGAACCCATAAAGTGCTGGGAGTGTAATGGCCCACATTATGCCTCAGTCTATCCTAATCGAAAAAAGACTATAAGTAATATTCATACCATACAGGAGGAAATCAATGTTGGAGATTTAGCAAGGACTATGCCCAGAAAAAATGCAGCCTTGGAGAATCGACAAGCATACTATCAAACTTCCATGGTGGAAGTAGAAGGTACGATAAACCAAACCCCTGTAGCTATTTTAATTGATCGAGGAGCTAGTCTAAGTTATATTTCACTTAAATTGGTACAAAAATATAAGTTGCATGTTGAAAAATTTGAAAATTCTTGGTTGGTTCAGTTAGCCACTGGTGCAAAAAGGAAGGTAACTTGTTTTGTAAAGAAATGTGCAGTAGTTATGGATCAATTTGAAACTGTTGTAAAACTTAATGTACTACCTCTTGGTTCTTACGACTTACTAATCATTTTTTATTGGTTAGAGCAACATAGGGTGATCTTAAACTGTTATGATAAAACCTTTACATGTATAAATAATGATGGAAAATAAATAAGTGTACAGGGAATCCCTAGAAAACAACCATAAGGCAGATTTCTGCTCTACAACTTACTAAGAGTTGTTAGGAAAGGTTGTAAGTCTTATGCAGTAATAGTAACTAATGAGGAAAATCTAAATAAAACAGATAAATTAAAGTTGGAGGACATACCAGTTTTAAGAGAGTATGCTGACGTATTTCTGGAAGAAATTCTGGGACTACCTCCGAAAAGGGAATTAGATTTTACCATTGAGCTGGTACCTGGTGCAGTACCCAGCACAAAGTCCCCTTATCGGATGAACATACTTGAACTTAATGAACTTAAATCACAATTAAAAGAACTTATTGACAAGAATTATACACGACCCAGTGTGTCTCCCTGGGGGGCACCTGTCATCTTTGTTAAGAAAAATGACGAAACTATGCGACTTTGCATAGATTACCGTCAGTTGAATAAGATGACTATTAAAAATACATACCCGTTGCCTCGCATAGATGATCTGTTTGATAAACTACATGGAGCCACGATGTTTTCAAAAATTGATTTAAGGTCTGGATATCACCAAGTTAGGATTAAAGATTAAGATATCTTTAAAACAACTTTTAGGACTCGATATGGCCATTACAAGTTTGTCGTCATGCCATTCGAGCTCACTAACACCCCAACTGTTTTTATGTGTTTAATGAACAACGTTATGCATAAATATCTAGACAAATTTGTGGTCGTGTTTATCGACGACAAATTAATTTATTCGAAATCTAAAGAAGAACATAAAGAACATTTAAAAATTGTTTTGCAAGCGTTACGAAATCATCAACTCTTTGCAAAGTTTAGTAAATGTGATTTCTTTAAGGATAAAATCTAGTACTTAGGTCATGTGGTGACTAAAGAAGCGATTTCGGTGGATCCCGAAAAGATAAAGGCGATTGAAGATTGGCCGGTTCCTAAAGATGTAATTGATGTTCAATCCTTCATGGGAATTACTAGTTATTACCAGAGGTTAATTGAAGGGTTTTCAAGAATCGCGAATCCGATAACTTCTTTGCAGAAGAAAGGAAAGAAATTTGATTGGAACCAGAAATACGAGGATAGTTTTAAAAAGTTAAAAACTTTATTAACTAGCGCACCTATTTAAAGAATAGCTGATCCAAATAAAGAATTTTTAGTATGTACTGACGTCTACAATGATGGTTTAGGCATAGTATTGACTCAAGAAGGGCATGTTATTGCCTATGAGTCTAGGAAATTAAAAATTCATGAAAATAATTATGCAACTTATGATATGGAATTATCTGCTATTATACATGCTCTAAAGATGTGGTGTCACCATCTAATTGGTAGAAAATTTATTCTAATGACCGCTAATAAAGGACTAAAATATGTTTTAGATTAGCCTAATCTGAATGCTAGACAAGCTAGGTGGCTAGCTTTTCTAAGTGAGTATGATTTCAAAATTCAGCACATTAAAGGTAAAGAAAATAAAGTTGCTGATGCATTAAGTAGAAATGCAAGGTTGGAATTTGCAGCAGTTATCATCACTTATACAACATATCTGGAAGAACAACTTAAAGCAAGGATAGAACAGGATGAAATTTACCAAAATTTACAAGCAAAAATGAAAGAAAATTCAACAAAAAGTTTAAGTAAAGGGTACAAATCGAATGATAAAGGATTTTTACTGTATAAAGAAAGAATGTATGTACCAAATGTACCTAAAATTAAGTTAGTAATTTTAGATGAAATCCATAAAACTCCATACTCAGGCCATATGGGTTATCAAAAGACTATAACTATGCTAAGAAAAGAATATTTTTGGCCTAACATGAAGACTGAACTGGAAGAATATATCGCTAGGTGTTTTGAATGTTAGCAGGTGAAAACTGAACATCAACACCCAGCTGGATTACTTCAGCCATTGCCCATTCCTAGTTGGAAATGTGAGATAATTAGTCTCGATTTTGTTACTGGACTGCCTAAAAATTAGAATTTAAATGATTCTATCATGGTAGTGGTCGATAAATTAAGTAAAGCATCTCAGTTTATACCTGTTAAAACCACGTATAAAGCTGCAAACATAGCTGATATCTTTCTAAAGCAAATTTTCTGACTGCATGGGATACTGAAAGTTATAATCTCAGATAGAGACCCTAAATTTACAGGTAACTTTTGGAAATCTCTGTTTAAAGGATTAAACACTACACTAAATTTTCGTACTTCATTCCATCCTCAAATAGATGGATAGACTGAAAGAGTAAACCAAGTACTGGAAGATTTACTAAGAATGTATGTGAAAGACCAGCCAGGTAAATGGGAGGATTATTTGCATCTGGTGGAATTTGCTTATAATAATTTGCTTATCAGTACGAAGTGTACCAATTTTTGATTGTGCTTGTTTTTCTATGAATGCATGAAAGTCTTTGAATGCTTGAAATGCTTCTGATTTTGTCTTTAAACAGTAAATCCGCGGCACATTCTTGAGTAGTCATCAACAAATGTCATAAAATACTTATTTCCATTTGCTGAAGGTGTTGGCATTGGGCCACATAAATCAGAATGTACTAATTCTAATTTCCTACTTGCTATGAAATTAGATTCATGGAATGGCAGCTTACTATGTTTCCCTAATATACATGCATCACATTTGTTCTTCTCTTTGGGAATGGTGGGAAAACCAAATACACCATTCTTTCTCAACAAACGAAGACTGTTATAATTTAGATGACCAAATCTTGCATGCTACAATGAGCTAGATGACATATTACCTTCTCCATGCTAAGAGAGGTAGGCATAGTTCTGAAATCTTGCAGATGAACCCTTGAGCTTCAGTAGCTTTCCATCTTCGTATCCAGTCATGATGACTTGGTTGTCAGAGGACTTTCTTATTTCAACGATTCCATCAAACATGTGGATGGAATGGCCTTGCTGTTGAATTTGCACCATGGACATCAGACTTATCTGCAACTCTGGAAGATAAAGAACATTCTTCAACAAGAAATCAGGGGGTCCAGGCATCTTCAGTCGAATGGTGCCCATTCCCTTTGGTTTAAGACTTGACTTATCTGCAAAGTACACTATGCCATCTATTGTTTCATTAAGTTATTCAAAACAATATTTTCTAAATGTCATGTGTGATGTTGCACCAGTATCAAGCAACCAACAATCTTTGTAAGATGAAAGTGAAGTCATTTCATTAATTCCAAGATTACAATGTGCAACAATACAAAAATCAGAAGATTTACTAGCATCTTGGTCATCTTTCTTCTGGTTATGCTTGTCTTTGATGGAGGCCCACGAAGCCCAACACTGATATGATGTGTGCCCAGTATTTCCACAATGCTTGCACTGCGAATTTGATATTTTGCTGGAGGTGTTTCTGCCCCCTCTACCTCTAAAGTTTCTTCTTCCTCGTCCTTTCTTGCTGCAATCTCCCTTGGAAGGGTCTTTGGACCGATTCTTTGTTTTCTGAACAAAGCCAAGGGATTCTTCAACAAGCTCGCTTGATTTCTTGATCTTTCTAGACCATTTTGGATATGTTTCCTTGCCACCAACAATAGATGCTATAGATTTCATTTTTACAACTGTTAGTGTAATTTACAAGAGAAATAAAAAAACAATAACCTTGCAGGTCTACAGTCTCTGCCAAGGTGAATACAATGCAAGTTTACAGGCTTCTTCAATACAAAATATATCAGTCTCAGTATCAGAATTTTTGAATATTGAGATCGTTCTTCAATTAGGTATTCAGCAGGCTGTAGCAACACAGGCTCGCTTGATACGTAGGCAACTCCACAGTTTCAGCAGCATTTCAGGAAGTAGACAACAACATGTATACACCAGCAACATAAAAAAGTTTCCAGACTCCACGTAGTATATATTCAACGCATATATACCACAATCACAAGCCGCAGCATATATTTATTTCTCCACACTGCTCATAACTCAATCTCAGGCTCATACAGCAGCAATATTTAAAATACATACATCATTGATTGAGCATCACTCAGAGAAATGAGTTCTCTAGTCAACACACCCAAAATACTCTATGCAGGTATTATACCACGCATACTTCAATGCAGTCTTCAGGCAGCATACAACGCAACATACAGTCTAATATATCAGTCAGCAGTCTCCCCACACAGATGTGGGAAGAAATTAGGTTTTATGCACTTCCAACATAAGTGCATACATCATCAAGATTTTAACTCCAACGCAGGACGTAGTCCACGCTATCTCCAACGCAGCTATCTCACAGTTGTCACCAGTCTTAAATGGATTGTGTACGCTCCGGTTCTCATCTCAATTTTCAGGATGAAGCTCAACTTCACGCTTCACCCAGTCTTCAACGCACAGCTTTAAAAAAACACATACTTCACGCATCAGCTTTCACGCAGGCTTCATTGCAATCAGCTTTCACGCAGGCTTCACTGCACTGGCATCAGTGTGTCCAGCTTCACGCTGTCAATGGAATCAGTCTTCAACGCATCACCACGGTGTTCAAAAAATTAGGGTTTCCTTCCTCCACGCTATTTCAGCGTTCAACACAGTCTTCTCACTAGTCTTCACGCAGGCAGCTTCAAAAGAGTGCCGAGATCAAGGCAGTCTCCAATGCCAGGTATACGCACGCAGTCACGGGCTTCCACGCATAGCATTCACAGCTCCACGCAGTATGAGAGCACAGATCCACGCACAGCATTCACGGGTGCAATCATGCCATCATTCAGATAACAAATGGACTTGGAGAAGGACTATGCTCAGCAACAAACGGAGGAAATATGCCACAATGCAAAGAGGGTCGTAGAGTAGTCTAGAGGACCGCGGGCTCACACAACCCTAAAAAGAGAGCCGCTAGAGCTTCCTGTTGTTCTGAGACTATTCAAATAGTGGTAGAGTTAAAATGGCTTGACCAAATGAAACATATCAAGATGACCTGTTTCGACCATCGGTTCCTCATGTGTTCAATGTATTGAAGGAATACGTTGCGAGGTATCGCAACGTCATTTTTAGAACATTTGCAAGAGAACCGCCTTCCATTTTACTGGCAAAATTGACTTCAAGTTTCACACAGAATTTAAAATAATCACCAGACTTCACGCGGGATTAGGGTTTCACGTGGAGGCTATGAGAGGCCGCGGGAAGGGTCGAAACCTTGAGATGGTAGAGGAATAAACTCAGCAGCTCGCAGGGGAAGATGGAATACAGTGGGTAGGAATAACTGAGGTCGCAGCACAAATAATTCAACCTGAAGGAATTGTAACGCATACAATCAATGTATGCAGGCTTGGCAAGAGAAATGCATGCGACTGGCAACAGGCAGGCAAGAGTTACAGCCAAGGTTTGATAATGCAGGCAGAATGGCAGGCATGCAATGCAGCCAGGAGTTATGGCAGGAAAATAGCCAAGCTCTGATACCACTTGTTAGGTATAACTCCCGATTCTATCCATTACATAGCTAAAAGCATTTATTTATACATTTCATAGGACGATTGTGTTTCACCTTCCGCCCAGCCTTTTCGGCTTCCTAACTATTCAATTTTCTTTATTTATTTACAATAATCCCTAACGGATTATATTCTAACAGAAAGTAATATGCGGGATGCATATCCAATTCTATTCCAGGGGAATTCCAAGGGCAAAGAGTAAATAACATCGAGGACGTTGTTATAATTTAAGGGGGTGTGTATGTCACATACCCCAATTTTGCAAAAACAATTTGATATTATTTGAGGATAATATGTTAAATTTTATGCTAAGTTGTAATTGATGACTCAGTAGGGTCAAGGATATTTATTGTAAATTCTGAATATTTTATTTATAAATAAATAAAGGAGGAGACAACAGCTTAGGAGAGCTGTTAACAGAGTGTTTACTGGTCAAATTGGTGGAGGAGACTGGGTGGAGAGCAAACTGACATGTGGCAACATCCTCAAACCACTTCCAACTGTTGCAGGTGGAAACTTCCCTACATTTGTGGTCATGATTCCCCAAGAAAGTGGAATCAGAGCAAGTGGCTCAATTAATGAAAACTGACCCAGAAAGACCTAGGCAATCTTTATAAAAATTCCATTGAAGAGAGCTGAGGCTGCTCATTCTAGAGAAGTGATCATTCAGGTTAAATGAATGTACTTAAGAGAAATTCAATGGAAGGGAAATCTGGAAAGTGTTTGAGGGGATAACTGCTGATTGATCTAGTTGCAACTTTTAAGCTGAAGATCATTGTCACATGCCCCAATTTTGTAAAAATAATATTATCATATTTGATTTTATTTCAAGACAATATGTTAAATTTTATGCTAAGTTGTAATTGATGACTTAGCAGAGTCAAGGATATTGAATGTAATTCTAAATATTTTAATTATAAATAAATAAAAGTGGAGACAATAGCTTGGGAGAGCTATTAAAAGAGTGTTTACTGGTCAAGTTGGTGGAGGAGACTAGGTGGAGAGCAAATAGACAAGTGGCAGCATCCTCAAACACTTCCAACTGTTGCAGGTGGAAACCTCCCTACATTTGGGGTCATGATCTCCCAAGAAAGTGGGATCAGAGCAAGTGGCTCAATTAATGACAACTGACCCAAAATACCTAGGTAATCTTGATAAAAATTCCCATTGAAGAGACTGAGGCTACTCATTCCAGGGAAGTGATCATTCAGGTGAATGTACTTCAGAGGATTTGAATGGGAAGGGAATTTGTGGAAGGTGTTTGAGGGGTTAACTGCAAAAGTGATCTAGTGCAGCTTTTCAGCTGAAGGATCTTACTGCTGAGTGCAAAGTGATTAGTGAGTCATTGGACTAGTATATTGTTTTCTTGCTCCACTAGTTCTCAGCCGAGGAGACCAAGAACAGGCTCGGGGGTCCTGAGGAGACGCTGCTTGAGCGCTCTCCAAAAGTTGGTAGGGAGGAACGACCTCCCAACGCTGTTGTTGTCCATCTTAATCAGGTTCTACAGTCTTTTTATTTTACTGTGTTAAATGTTTAAATGTGAGTTTGGATGATTAATGAATGTTAAATGTTTAGTTGTGAACTGATAGAGTTAGTAATCTTTTAGTTTATTGAAAAACTGAATCTGATATTGATGAAAAATAATCCTAACCTGTGTTTTTCCACATCTGGAATGGACCAAACTGTACTCCAGCACAGGCAGTGTAATTAAAATACATACAGGATATGATAGAAATCTAAAATGAATAGATGTATTATGCATTTCATAATACTAGAATAATTTATTTTTGTATGTAGCTTGTTATCAGAAAAGAACCTTAACCTGTTAGTTAAGTATATTGTTTAACCAGATTGTTGTTGTAAGAATGCTAGCAAATAAATAGTCATAATACTTTACAGGTAGTAGGTTTACTATATTAATAAGTTATTCCAGTAGATAAGTTATTATTCTTACACAGTACTTTATTTTGTAATTATACTATTAACCTGTAACAGAGGCAGTAGAAATAACTCAGATAAAACACTTACTTTATTCTGCTAAGTAAAGATTTAATTATGATATACTTAGTTTATTTACTAATAATAATAACTGACTATATTTGCAAATATTCATACCTCAAGTAGGGTGTATTAACATAATTAATTTCTAAAAGAAAAAATAAATACAGAGATGAAGAACATCTGAACAAAGAACTTTAATAATCCCTATATGTATTGTATTTAATAAAAACAACTAGAATAATATGGTAACTAATATTAATAAATGTTATTTATAAAAGAACTAATTCTCTTAACTATTATAAACAAAATTTACTTGTAAAAGAAAGTACAGGGTCGAAACCCTAATAACAACCATATTTGTAAATAACAATCATTTAAACGATTATCCAAGTTTTGGGATTATTTATTATTAAACAACTAAACTGTTGTAGATTATTATAGTCCTTTAAAGACAGTAAAGAAACGATCATAGTAATATAACTGGAAGTGTACATTATTCACCTGTGTACAATAAATAAATCAATTAAAATTTAGTAACTAAAACTTAAAGAACTAATTGAAACCCTAGCTCGAATATCTAAGCCTGAAAGGAAATAATTATATTATGATCGTATAACATTCTTAAAAACCATTAACAATATTATTAATGCAACATAAACAATTTACAGCAAAATTTCTATTACACAGGCGAATAAGGGTAAAAACCCTAGATTACAAAATTACCTTAAGGGCTTAAGGTTAAGCTGAGTTCGAGCTCAAAAGGGAAAATATATATGCTTTAAACTAAACTGTTTATGGATTGACAGGTCGTAAAGGCTATAAACATGACATTGTACAAAAACAAGAAAACAAACATTTACAAGTCATGGCTTGAGCCGGAGTACCCTGCTGGAAGCAAGGGTTTGACAAAAACCAAACTAGTAATCTGAAGAACAGTAACCCATGAAGGGTAACAACCAGGCCGTAACTTTCCAACTGGAAACTGTCCTTTAAGGACTGCACAAGCAGGGAATGCCATTTGATAACCAGGGCTTACCCGTAGCCAGAGTGCCGGTCCTTTTCTTCAAGTATTTCTGCCAAAGGATGAGCGAACTATCACTTGCAAAGATAAAAACCAAGGTTTAATTAAAATATGATTTCAGAACAATATACTAAAATAAAGTCTATTTTTAAGAGCTCTTAAGAATTTTACAATACATGGAAGTGAAGGTTATGGAGCCATGAAGGAATAGCAGCACCGCCACCAGCGTAGTAAGAAGCCAAACCTTCATACTCGTAGTGATAGATATGTCGGAGACTCATGTACAAGCCACTGACAACAGTAGCAAGAAAAAGTATGGGAAATGAACACACAAGAACTAGACAACGAAGCTGGAGCTATCACCAACAATGCAAGGCATGAAAATGAGACTCTCAAACCCTACGACGAGGGCAGTACTGTAACAACATCAAACAAATCTTAAAAACTATCTCTGCAAGGACAAGCCACAAATGAACAAGCAAGGAGCCACTTACAGGATGTAAGCCTTATGCCACGACTCTCCACAAACCCTTGCAGAGAAAATACTTACAATACACATAAAAAGTTTGAGACCAAATGGTGAAGACTGAATACGAATTAAACCAGGACTTGGAGCACAACTAACAACCAGTAGGGTAACATGGTCACCATGAGAATGGTTGCAGAGCAGCCCGAAGGCCCGAGAACTACAGACGGAAATAACAAAGAGTAGGGTTACAATGATTTATATATTTTCAACACTTGGCCAGGAGAAGACCACGTGGTCACTATAATTTTTAACCATGCAGTGGGTCGTTGCAATAGTTACCTACATTACAATGATAAACAATTATTTTGATCCTTGAACACATTGCATAAAAACCTAGTTATTACATTGTATTCGATTACACTGCTTAGTATATGGTATGATAGTTTAGTACCAAAAATAACCATGTTAAAATACACGTTGACCTAGCAACCAGTGTCGCCTTTTAAAATTTAGTTTTTCTCGAAATAATTCATGCATAGAAACTTATATCATCGTTAACAATATTTCCATTATATATCGTAACATCGATAATACAATCTGGATATTGGTAAACCTTGTTCTTTAAAGTTGACCTTGATATATGTAGAAATCATGTGTTATTTGGGAGAGCCTGAGTAAAAGGTTTTATAACCACCTAATAACTATAGTTTTCTATATGTAGAAAACATTATAGTCTATGCATGGTTAATCTCGTTTCTAACAATAATTCAAGTTGTGACATTTATAAAATTGCACAACATAGTATTAAGTAGAATTATGAACTCTATTTTAAACTTGTTTATGACTTTGAATTAATTATAAACTTGTATGTCTAATAAAAAAGATAGTTTATGCATGTTTATAAGTCTCATAGAAACCAATAAATCAGTTGGTAGCAAACTATGAAATTGACTAAGTGTAATATAAGAACACTTTTATAAATTCTTTTACATAGCTCAGGTCAATGAGACTTTAATAGAATTTTGGTTGTTTCTCAACATGGCATTGCTATTATTTCACCATGTCTTTTGAGTAGTAGAACGGTTTTAGGATTATACAAAATAACTGGTGCTTAGCATGGAGTAGAAAGTTGATCTTTTTCGAAAGCATCAACCTCAGAAAATTGTTTGTGGATAGTAACTTAATACAAGAGAAGTATTATAGAAAAATAAGAAACTGAATTGGAATAATCCTACTGAGTCTAAAATATTTAGAACCACATGTTTTGATGTAAGGATTAAGAACTTTACAGGCTGTAAGTTTCCTTGCAGAAGATAACGTCGAACAGTTGGTTACACAAATAATATAAGTTGATAATGTATAAATACTGATAGAACGATCATTATAACATTACAGGTTATGCACACTAAAGTAGAAGTTACTTGCAACTAAGATTACAGGTTGAGAGCCAAAGAAAGTATTTTACTATCTCTACTTACATTGAAGAAAGAAACTCAATTACCTGTACTTCGTTTAAAAGATCAACAAAAGGAAACAAAACTGTTTTTACCTCATGGAAGTGGTTTGAAATATAACAGCTTATTTACTAAGCTCGAAATTGCAAAAAGAAATACTGTTGGATACTTTATGAAATTTAAAGCGTTATTCGTTCAATCATACCTGTAAAACCTGTAAGAACAAGTAATATTTTTGCGTTAGCATAAATGCTAAGTAAGCCCAGGATTCAAAGTTAGATTCCACCTACTTGTCATAAAGAAAGACTCATCAGCAAACTTAAAACAAAACAATGCGCAAGTGAAACACATTCATGTTACAAAATGGAAAACTGCTAAGTTAACATAATTATGATTATGTAATACTAATCATTTAACTGTTCTTTTAATGGCTAACCTTTAGTTGTTAGTAAACCACAATTTTTAGCATTTTATGTTATCCCACAATTTTATTTTTTTGTGAAAATTTGGGATTTTGACAATCATACTGCTGAGAGCAGAGTGTTTTACTGAGGTATTGAACTAGTCAGTTGACAGAGGGTCCTACGGTTTGCATTCTCTGCCAGTTATCATCCAAGAAGACCAGGAACAGGCTCAGGGGTCCTGAGGAAGCGTTGTTTGAGCACTCTCTGGGAGATTGGTAGGGAGGAACGGTCTCCTAAAGCTATTGTTGTCTGTCCTCAATAGGTTCTAAGTTATTTTATTTTACTGTGTTAGTTAAATAAAACTTAGATAAATGCTATGTGAATGTTAACAGTTCAGTTTGTGAAATGTTTGAGTTAGTATTTTTTTGATTGTTATAGAAATGAAATGGATTTAGAGAATAATGTGTTAGAATGAAAATACTTTTCTAAACTGTGTTTTTCCACACCTGGAAACCAGGCCGTACTCTAGCACAGATAGAATGCTTTAAGTAGATAAGACAATGAAAATAGTAGATAGAAATGTGTAACTATAGATAGCAGAATAATTTCATTTCAATGTTAAAAATATTATGGAGGAAAAACCGTGTTATGATTTATTTGTGTTTACTGTTTTTACTTAGTATAACTGAATAAAATGCAGAAAGGAAATAGTAAACTACATTAGAGTTACAATAATAGTATACAGTTAAGTATATAAACAAGCTACTAACCACACAGTTTATTTTCTAACAATATCAACTAAATCTTGGACTATTATTTAATATAAACTAGATAGGGTTATGTATATAAACCCGTATTTATGAAAAGAAAACAGAGTCATAGAGTTAATGTTCTAGTCTTCACAGAGCTCTGAATAACTTCAAAGCTATAGAATAGTAAATAAAAACAAGTATAAATATAAACATTAGGTAAAATAAAACTAAAATATCATATTTAGAAACTATTTTATATTTAACAAACATGCTTTTAAAACTGTGCAAGATAACCCGAGGGTCGAAACACTAGCTTCCTTTTTATCTTTTTATAAATTAATTTAAATTTTTTTAACCATTTACATTGATAACTAAGTAAACAAATTAAACAAAAAGACTATAATCTATGTGATAGATTGAGTATAGTCTTTTCTCAAAAACTTTGTAGTATAGTTGTAACTTTTTTTATACTTCTTAAATAGATTAATAAATGTCAATATTCTTGTAATAGCGAAATAGAAACAAACAGGAAACAATGCTCAATTAATAAATAAATTAAGAGTATATTTAAACAAGGGTTCATTCCATTAAAACCCTATCTATTCTATTCTGAACAAGTAAGTATAAAATTATATATATTTTTATTTACGATTGACCTACAGTCTTTACAATAACAATATTTACTTACAAGAAATATTACTAACAGTAATTGTTCTTCATCGACAGTTAAGAAGAAAAAACATACTTTATAGTATTAACATTTACAAGTCAAATTATAATGAATAGAGTAATCGAAAACAAGAGTCACTTAAAACTATAAATACGGGAGAAACCCTTTTGGTTTAAAAACTAGAGTATGATAAAGCCGTAAGGTTGTAACCTTTTTTTTTACAAGTCAAGAAAAACTACATACATGTCACGGCTCAAAGGCCGGAATTACCCAGCATGCCTGCAAGGGTTTACAAGTAAAAATTGTAAAACATTATCATATAAAAAAGACCTGTTAACTAGCGAGAAACCGAAACAGGCTTCCAAGCCCTGTATTATCTCCATCAACAACCCTTTTTACAAATAGGGCAAAAACCCATTTTTGAACTTAGGGCTTACCGGTTGGGGCAACGAGCCTCTGAATTCGACCATCGTTTTTTCTTCCACCGAAGCTTGGAACGGTCACAGGTTCCTGTACAAGTATATATTCGAGCATTAGTTAATAGCTCATCTTTAAAATATAAAAACCCTAACTGTGTTATCATATTAACAAAGATTTTTTGAAATAAAGAAGATGAGTTTGTCATTACTTGCCTAAAGGAGAGAATTCGAGCAACAAGGAAACTGTCACTAGCTTTAGTAAATTTACACAGAGGAGTAAATCAATCTCTACACTGACTTGGAACGGAGACAAAGTTATCAAGCTCAACTTCACAGGCCATGACGAGCTGCAAGAGAAACAAGACTGAAACCTTGGACTGGCCGAGAGCCAAAACACAACAAACAGTAACTACTAGCACCATAAGGTGCACAATTACGACAATGTACAAGCTAAATATTGGGGAAGGCAATTGCAGCAAGAACAAACCCAAGCCACGGAGTAAGTAAGATAGAGAAGTAGCCTCTAATGGCCGCCATGACAAATACTCAGAGCAGCCATAGTTCAGCGATAAACCCGGAGGAAAATGACAAATGAATAGGGTTTCCAGCCTTTAAAAGTCACCAATGCATGGATGAGAGGTGCCCACATGTCCTCCAAATCTTTAAATAATGCAAGGGTCGAATTCTATAGTTCATCTGCGTGTTCAATAATCAGTTTATTATTGCTTGTATATTTAAACAACAATGCAACGAATATGAAATATAGTTTTATGTATGCACTAAGTACAACTATATCATAGAAATCAAAGATACCAAGGCTTGTATAATTGAGTGTAATGATATCTAACGTTGACCTTGGAGCATGGTTATAACAGCCTTGTCATCGATACAATCCCAAAGTCGACCATATAATGAAGTATTTGCAAATAACAATTGGTATGTACACTTTACAAACGACGTTGAGATAATGACATATTATATTGAAGTTCAAACCGTTTTATTCAAAACCAAGGGTTTAGGATTAGTTATAAAATTATGGAATTTGGTTATAAGAGTAAAGGCAATTAAAATATGACAAGTAAACAAGCACGAGTAATCATTTACAAATAATAGTTTGTATGCTCAACTTGTCAATAATAATAGTAATAATAAAAGACCCTATCATTATTGGCAAAGATAGTTGTGATTGTTTATGTTTGCTTGTTCTTAGCATTGTATACGAATCTTGGTTATATTGGTTTCATTTAGTGTAAACCTCAGATTAGAAGTTTTAAGTAGAAAAATTCTACCTTAATAGTTATTATAAACTACAACTATTATAAGTAAGATAACTTGATAATAGTAAATTTTACCATGAAGTAAACTATGCTCAAGGTATAAAATTATTAAAATAACACTAATAATATATTTACCTTGGACTTATGAAAGGGATGGTAAGTAGTATTCCATTTTAAGATGATGTATCTAAAACTACAAGAACCAAATTTATAATGTCATGGACACTTTCAAGTAGAATATTTCTATAAGATGCAAGTAATAGTTATCTTGGAACAATATGAATTAAGGGATATTGTATATAGTTACAATAATACAAACATCAAGGCAATAGTTTAAGTACTGAAGTCTTTA
The DNA here is from genome assembly GCA_001517045.1 of Pseudotsuga menziesii. Taxonomy (NCBI): domain Eukaryota; kingdom Viridiplantae; phylum Streptophyta; class Pinopsida; order Pinales; family Pinaceae; genus Pseudotsuga; species Pseudotsuga menziesii. Next base: position 167,537 of record LPNX010439694.1, read on the forward strand.
ACTTAGTGCTTAACTTACTTACACACAAACATTAGGTTAATAACCTTGAGGGCTAGTAAGAAAAGACAAAACAGAAACTTGTACTCTATTGGAGATCATTACTATCGAGACTGATAGGCACACTTTCTTGAATATGAGACAACAAAGTTGAACACAACAATTGATATACAAGTATGTTAAAATAGAAATGAATGTATTTCGAAGAACATGAGTACTAAGCTCACAGTAAGTATCTTTGTTCCACTAAGTATGATAAAAATAACGATCTTATATCTAAATGTGAATACTGCCTTAGAAACAAAAGCTATAGAAGACAAATTACTTTACCTCACAAGAGCTTGCTTGTAAATATTCAGTTTATTTACTAGTAGTTTAACATGCAACATATATACTTCTTTCTACTTATGAATTAAACTTCTACTTGATCGATCGTTACCTATTGAACCTGTAAGAACCAGCAGTCCATCTGTGTTAGCATAAATGCTAAGTAAGCCCAAGATTTCAACGATAGATATCACCTACTTGCAAAAAGGTAAACTTATTAGTAAAAATGAAAGTAATCTGAATGCAGATGAATCTTATATACATTATGAAAATGAAAATTGTATTAGTTATTGTTTTATAAAAATGATTAATACTAATTGAAAGACTGTTTCATTTTCTGCTAACCGCTAGCAGTTAGTAAACTGTGTATTCAACATTTTATGTTATCTTAAAAATTTTAAATTTTTATGAAATTTTGGGGTTATGACAGTGCGAGGGAGAGATGGAGAGAGAGAGGTGGGGGGGGGAGGCGTTGGGGAATAGATATGGGGGTTCGGGTTAGAGGTAGTTGGATGAGTTGGTTAGGTAGAGAGAGTGGAGAAGGGGTTTGAAAGAGTTATGAGGGAGGAGGGTGTTAGTGGTAAGGGGAGACATAGGGAACTCTGTGTGTGTGTGTGTGTGTGTGTGAGAGAGTGAGAGAGAGAGAGAGAGAGAGTGGAGGGATGTGTGTGAGTGTGAGAGAGAGAGCGGGTTGGGGAATAGATAGGGGGGTGTGGGTTAGGTGTAGTGGGAGGAGTGGGGGAGTGAGAGAGAGTGGAGGAGGGCGGTTTTAGTGGAAGGAGGAGACAAAGGGATGTGTGTGTGTGAGAGAGCGAGAGAGAGAGAGAGCGAGAGAGAGAGAGAGCGAGAGAGAGAGAGAGCGAGAGAGAGAGAGAGCGAGAGAGAGAGAGAGCGAGAGAGAGAGAGAGCGAGAGAGAGAGAGAGCGAGAGAGAGAGAGAGCGAGAGAGAGAGAGAGCGAGAGAGAGAGAGAGCGAGAGAGAGAGAGAGCGAGAGAGAGAGAGAGCGAGAGAGAGAGAGAGCGAGAGAGAGAGAGAGCGAGAGAGAGAGAGAGCGAGAGAGAGAGAGAGCGAGAGAGAGAGAGAGCGAGAGAGAGAGAGAGCGAGAGAGAGAGAGAGCGAGAGAGAGAGAGAGCGAGAGAGAGAGAGAGCGAGAGAGAGAGAGAGCGAGAGAGAGAGAGAGCGAGAGAGAGAGAGAGCGAGAGAGAGAGAGAGCGAGAGAGAGAGAGAGCGAGAGAGAGAGAGAGCGAGAGAGAGAGAGAGCGAGAGAGAGAGAGAGCGAGAGAGAGAGAGAGCGAGAGAGAGAGAGAGCGAGAGAGAGAGAGAGCGAGAGAGAGAGAGAGCGAGAGAGAGAGAGAGCGAGAGAGAGAGAGAGCGAGAGAGAGAGAGAGCGAGAGAGAGAGAGAGCGAGAGAGAGAGAGAGCGAGAGAGAGAGAGAGCGAGAGAGAGAGAGAGCGAGAGAGAGAGAGAGCGAGAGAGAGAGAGAGCGAGAGAGAGAGAGAGCGAGAGAGAGAGAGAGCGAGAGAGAGAGAGAGCGAGAGAGAGAGAGAGCGAGAGAGAGAGAGAGCGAGAGAGAGAGAGAGCGAGAGAGAGAGAGAGCGAGAGAGAGAGAGAGCGAGAGAGAGAGAGAGCGAGAGAGAGAGAGAGCGAGAGAGAGAGAGAGCGAGAGAGAGAGAGAGCGAGAGAGAGAGAGAGCGAGAGAGAGAGAGAGCGAGAGAGAGAGAGAGCGAGAGAGAGAGAGAGCGAGAGAGAGAGAGAGCGAGAGAGAGAGAGAGCGAGAGAGAGAGAGAGCGAGAGAGAGAGAGAGCGAGAGAGAGAGAGAGCGAGAGAGAGAGAGAGCGAGAGAGAGAGAGAGCGAGAGAGAGAGAGAGCGAGAGAGAGAGAGAGCGAGAGAGAGAGAGAGCGAGAGAGAGAGAGAGCGAGAGAGAGAGAGAGCGAGAGAGAGAGAGAGCGAGAGAGAGAGAGAGCGAGAGAGAGAGAGAGCGAGAGAGAGAGAGAGCGAGAGAGAGAGAGAGCGAGAGAGAGAGAGAGCGAGAGAGAGAGAGAGCGAGAGAGAGAGAGAGCGAGAGAGAGAGAGAGCGAGAGAGAGAGAGAGCGAGAGAGAGAGAGAGCGAGAGAGAGAGAGAGCGAGAGAGAGAGAGAGCGAGAGAGAGAGAGAGCGAGAGAGAGAGAGAGCGAGAGAGAGAGAGAGCGAGAGAGAGAGAGAGCGAGAGAGAGAGAGAGCGAGAGAGAGAGAGAGCGAGAGAGAGAGAGAGCGAGAGAGAGAGAGAGCGAGAGAGAGAGAGAGCGAGAGAGAGAGAGAGCGAGAGAGAGAGAGAGCGAGAGAGAGAGAGAGCGAGAGAGAGAGAGAGCGAGAGAGAGAGAGAGCGAGAGAGAGAGAGAGCGAGAGAGAGAGAGAGCGAGAGAGAGAGAGAGCGAGAGAGAGAGAGAGCGAGAGAGAGAGAGAGCGAGAGAGAGAGAGAGCGAGAGAGAGAGAGAGCGAGAGAGAGAGAGAGCGAGAGAGAGAGAGAGCGAGAGAGAGAGAGAGCGAGAGAGAGAGAGAGCGAGAGAGAGAGAGAGCGAGAGAGAGAGAGAGCGAGAGAGAGAGAGAGCGAGAGAGAGAGAGAGCGAGAGAGAGAGAGAGCGAGAGAGAGAGAGAGCGAGAGAGAGAGAGAGCGAGAGAGAGAGAGAGCGAGAGAGAGAGAGAGCGAGAGAGAGAGAGAGCGAGAGAGAGAGAGAGCGAGAGAGAGAGAGAGAGAGAGTGAATGGGGAGGTGGTGTGTTAGGGAGAGAGAGGAGGAGGGTTAAAGGAAAGGAGAGGAGGAGGGGGGTTAGTAAGAGTTAGGGGGAAGAGGGGAGTAGGGGAAGGGACATAAAATAATAAAATTATTCGTATAATTGATAATGTAGTCAAATCTAAAGTTACATAATGCACACTTGTTGTAGTCTTGAAAAACGGGCACTCGTTTTGAAGTAATATAACGCATACTCATTTTGCAGTAATATAAAGCACACACATTTATAATTGGCAGGAATACATATTTGAATTTAAACAAAATGCGCACTCATTTTTTGCCACTATGGCCAAGCCTCCACCCATGCTAGCATGGAATTATCATGCTTATGTGTCTGCTTCAGACATTGCTTTGGATTCGTCATGCCTATGCCTTGCAGTATGATAAACCATGGCTAATTGAGCATTATATCCAAATTTTCAATATGCTCGTGTTTATCCATTGGTTACAGTATGAAGCACACCTCCATTTTTTATGAAATTTTAGAAACATATATGTTTTTTTTGCAGATTCCAAATATGTATTTTTTAACAAGAATATATGATTTTTCCTATTTTATTCTTATTTATCTTGTGTCATCACTCCTCAACTCAAAAAACACACTTTTAGTGTTTCGTCCATAACTCTTTTGTTTCTCAACCATTTTGAAAAAAATTTGTATGGTGCACTCAAGAACATCGACCTATACATGCTATAAAAAACCCATTTCCAAATAATTGAATTAAGACATCCAAATGCAACACCCACAAATGACATACTGGTTTGAAGGTTTGATCACTTAGATAATTAATTTTTATTATTATTTTTAAATATATGTCTACCAGTTTTTGTAATTTTATTCCATCATTTAGTCACTTTAAGGCTGCACCCACAAAAACATATACCTTATAATTTGTCCCAAAAATAAAAAGTGCTCGTTAAAAAAGATCTAACTTTATATAGTTAAGAAAATTTTCAATAGAAAAAATTTATATATTTGGAAACATCATTCATTTTCCTTCATTTCATCTTTTTTACTCTTCACAAGGTTCATTGTGTAAGTGTCTCAAAATATCCATGTAAGTTGATGGATGCCTGTTTTTTCAGTTTTCTATTACATCTAATGTGTCAAAAGAGACCCTCATTAGCTTGAACACACCCTCCTTCTACCCAATCAATAACCACTATCGATTACCCCATGATATTGATATTAAGAATGCCCTTTCTCTAATTAAAGCATAAGAGATAAAAAAATGCAATAAGATTATCCCTTGTATTGGATCCATTACCACCTCCCATCCATAAATAAAAATGATGACCACTTTTGATCTTCAGAACCATTCTGGCACCAAAAATACCATGCTTCATTGCACCATAAAAATAACCAATAGACAATCCATCCTCCACTGAAGCCACTTGTGTGGTATGCTTCATTTATAATTCAAGGTCATTCACTGAGTACCAATAAGATGATTGAGCTTCTGAAATAGATGTTCATCTCACTTGAGTCAAAACCTGTATATTGAATGAATGAAGTTGTTTTCAACAAAGAAGAGCATGCTTATAATTCCCTGCCAAACCAATAAATGGGTCAATGCCAATAAATATGGGTAAATGGTTCCATTGAAATCCTAAATGAAGTCGTAGGACACGAGTGCTACTCATTTACAGATGGATTCTCGGGATACAATCAAGTACCGATTGCTAAAGAAGATCAGAAGAAGACAACATTCATCTATGAATTCAATTCATTTTCTTATAGAGTTATGCCATTTGGGTTAAAGAATGCACTAGCTATATTCTCAAGGATAATGGTCAAAGCATTTCAAGAATACATTTATAAGACAATGGTTGTATACTTCGATGATTGGACGATTTACTCCATGTTGAAAGATCATTGAAAATGGTTAAGATTAATGCTCAAACGATGCCGACAAATCCAACTATATCTCAACATAAAGAAATGAATCTTTTTGACCCCCATAGGAATTCTACTAGGACATATTGTATGCAAGGAAGGCATCAAAGTCGAATTTTCAAAGATAAAAATCATCCTCGACTTAAAACCCCCAGTGAATCCAAAGAAAGTTAGAGTCCTATTAGGCCACATGGGATATTATAGAAAATTCGTCCGTCATTACTCAGATATGACATATCCTTTAGAAGAGCTATTGAAATAAGACGATGAGTACGAATGGTATGAGGAATGTGATGCTTCCTTCGACATGTTGAAGAAAAAATTAGTCGAAGCACTCATTCTTAGGTTTCCAAATTGGTCAGTTAAATTGCACCCATTCTTAGGAATGATATTTGCACTCTAGAAACATTGACATTACCTAGTAGCTAACCCTTTCATATTGTACATAGATCACCAAGCATTAAAATACTTGGTAAATAAAACTTTACATCATGGAAGAATATGCCGTTGGTTGTTACTATTTCAATAATTTGAGTTTGAAGTGGTAGTTCGACTGGGGAAGCTAAGTGTCGGCCTCGACCACTTGTCGAGAATCAACATGGGGGAGGAACTGACAAAAATTGAGGATGATCTTCCAGATGCACACCTATTCTGAATAGAAGTTGTAACCACTGAACTAGAAGAAATTCCTCAATTTTTAGAGAATGGAAAAACACCTGAGGGGATGAGCATAAAAAAGAAACAAATTCTATCAATGAAGGATGCACCATATAGACTAATTAGTGGGTTCCTATATAAATTAGGATTGGATGGCATACTCTGTAGATGTGTTTTGGAGCATGAAAGAGAAAGAATAAGGCAGGAAGTGCACTATGGACCAGCTAGAGGAAATTTTCAGTCGGACACGAATGCTTAAAAGATCCAACAATAGGGATTATGGTGTCTGACATTATACAAAATCTATCGAAATTTTGTGAGTAAATGTGATCGATGTCAACGTTTAGGCCAACCACTAGCAAGTAATGAGATGCCATTAATATCAGTAAATCCAAGTTTAATATTTGAAATTTGGCCTATCGACTTCATAGGACCATTCCCAGTCCCCGCTAGAAGGTCAGGTGCATGTTATAGCATAACAACAATAGAATACGTTACTAAATGGGCAGAGGCAGAACTTGTCGAAACTTGTTCTAGTGAGGTAGCTGCTAAATTCATATACGAGAATATAATCACTAGATTTGGTTGTCCACTAAATATAATTAGTGACCAAGGATCACATTTCATCAACAAAACCATTGTAGCATTAACAGATCAATTCAAAATCGACCACAAAAAAAGAACAGCTTATCATCCTCAGTCTAATGGAGCAATAGAAGCATTTAACAAAACCTTAACAAGGGGCTTAACAAAAATTTGCAACACTGACAAAGATGATTGGGATGAAAAATTTCTAATTGTTTTATGGGCTTTCTCAATAGAATATAAGCAATTTATAGACCAAACACCATTTCGATTAGTCTATGGCCAAGAAGCAGTCGTTCCGCTACACTTTCGACAACAGACACCGGTAGTCATTGACATATTACATATTAATCTCGAAGAAGTGAAGAAGCAGCGATTAATGCAACTAGATAAACTACAATAACACACTAATTGCTATTCAACATCAAGAAATTCAAAATAAGCAATAGAAAGCATGGCACAACTGGAACATTAAAAACAAGAACTTGTCGGTTGGAGATCTTGCGCTGTTGTATAATAATCAGGTGAAAGGTAAGCCAAATAAATTGCATACAGAGTGGATGGGACCTTACATTGTGGAAGAAATAAATGCCAATGGATCAGTTCAACTAAGAACTTTACAAGGAAAAGTATTTCAGAAACTGGTAAACGACGCTCGGCTAAAGTGGTATCAAAAATGAAAAGTCTAAAAAAATGATTTCATAACTATTGACAAGGTCTATAAAAACCATAAAAACACTAAAAAAAAATAAAAAGAAACAATATAGCAAGATCAAAATGACAGGAAACTATTCTTAGGGTGGAAGTAGTCGCAGTCGACACCACAACCATTGAGATAATGATTACCAACCATTTTACGGACATTTTCATAACAATGATGGATATCGGCAAAAGGAGGGATCAACGGTCCAATCAGATCATCATGATAACTGCCAAAAGGAGCGCCAAAACTATACGAAATTAAAAGAACCATTGATATATCATCCTTCTCAGTCAAATCCACCATCAATACCTCCATTGACAAATTCGCTACCTGCGCCACCTATAAATACTACATCGGATGAAGAATTCATATCATTTTATGAATATATTGAGAGAAAGAGTCATCAGACCCCTGAGAGTAGAATAACTGTTCAAAAATCCAAACCTGATACCAATAGAATGGCACCAAAGAAGACCAGATCCACAAACACTAAAGCAAAAGAAATAGAAACCATCCTAACTCCGTTAGTACAAAGACTGCAAAATATCAGCAAGGAAAAAGTTCAAGAAACTTCACGGGTAATATTATGGGTAGAAGTCAAGAAATGAGCATATGTAGATAAGAAACTGACAGAAGAAGCATAGAAGGTAAACACCAGTACCATCATGAGCTATATCAATGCACCTATCACAGAAAGCTTCTGAGGGACGAAGGAAATAATAGCAAAGTTTATCATTAGTCGATATCACAATGGGGAATTCTACTTTGATAAACCTGTTGAGATATCCGGTGAGGTTAATTACAAACTCATAGGATTATATAACAAAGGTGAGCCTGTTCCTATTGGGTCAAAGCTTGGGTTGGTTGAAAAACTAATGAGGTACACCGACCGGGAAGAACTCCAAAGGTTTGGTAATCCTCCAAATCAAAGCCACAACACCCAATATGGTCGCAAAAATAGTTTCTACAGGATTGACCATCACAAGACGTGGGTGCGACTTGAATCTTGATATGTTGGAATTCGATGACAGTATAGTCGACAGAGGGAAAACCTACTGTTGGGCACAATATGTAGTCGATCTGGTAAAAAATATCTGCACAAAGTGTCAGGAAGAAGGAAATGCAATCATATTCCCATTGACGATCATATGGATTGCGATGTACTACTTGTGCCCTATCAGAGACCCACAATTTCTCGAATCGACAAGATTCCATATGTGGGGCTTCAAGTCGTTCTCAATGGCTGGGAACTCAGAGGAATTGGAAACAGTGAAAGTGTTTTTAGATAACTAGTTCCAAAATTTGAAAATATCAATGACCAGATGAAGGGTGCCCCAAACAATCTGAAGAAGTCTGCCACCGACAACTCACATCCAATTTCAAAAAAGACTAACCAGCAGATTGTCGAGCCTCTCATAGACCAGGAAAAAGAGGAAGATTATGAAGTTGACCTTCATATAAACACTTTTACTCTGGAAGACAACCCAATAGAAGAAGAAAACACTCTTCAAATTGTAACAGTACCACACACACAACAAGACATCATTTCCATACAACAACAGGAGGAGGGGGGAGAGCATTCCAACAAACCAAAGTATGCTATGTCGAAACATAACATACGACAGTTAGCTCTGGAGATAGTCGAATCCTGAAAAAAGAGAAATAGTCTAGAAATAGGAAAAGGGAAGCCTTGAATCATCCTCCTAGAAGAATCAGATGATGATGAAGAATTATTCTCCAGATATGGTGAGATATTGGAGGACGCTGCAAAGAAAAAGATATCTGTTGAAAAGTAGTTCCAACGATTCGTACAAAATGAATCCAAACAAGAAAAATCAAAGAAGGTAAGAATTGCCACCCCTCCTTTAATAGACTCTGTTGATTTAACATCCACCCCACCAATTCCATCCCCAACCCAAATAGATCAAGAGTAACCGAATTCGCATCCCTCACCAAACTCTTATAAGTCGTTAGTTGAAAAAATCAAAGAAAAATTCGACAATGACGCTGACCTACAAGCATTTATCAATGGGCTTCCCAATATTTTTTGCAACACCCAACAAATAAATATCACACAACCAGTTACCAAGTGAATCTCTTTGCAGAAACTGCTTATCACCCAACACCGTGACCTACCACCCCAGCCTACACCAAATCCAAGAGTTGTCGAAGTAATTAAATCGACATTCTTAAGAAATCTCGACAAGACCTCCCAAATTGTTGCAGCACAAACTTCATCATTCATTCCATCCCTTGGAAACCTCCTATTTCCAGTCAATGAAGGTGAGGAAGGATCCATACCGTATGAATCCATTATAGATGACCAAGGGGATATATTAGAAATAGACCAAGAGATGACCAACCTCCTTGTAACTGTCAAAAATAATGAACTTGTCGACTCACCACGAGTTGTCGAGAACACTATGTCGACATATACCATCCCAACCCTCCCAACAATCCCCAAACAACCAACTTCACCTACTCCATCATCAACTTCAATTCCACCTTCTTCACCACCAGAAATACCACAACCACCCACTGACCCCCTACTAGAAACAAAATTGATAAACCCTAAATTTCCAGGAAGTTTAGCAGAACAACAAATAGAACAACAACAACTAGAAACAGTACCAGCAAGAGCAAAGGTTGCACATCATTCTCGTCATAAAAGAAAAAGAAAATAGAAAAAGAGGAAATAACATGAACAACAACCAACAAAATTAACACTACAGTAGGTACCGACAATTATCCACCTACATCAGCTAGGATCGACTACTGCAATTGAGACACCAAAACTCAGGGATGGAGAATTGGATCAACTGTTGGAATGCCTCACTAAGGAAGAAAGGATAAGAAAATAAAGAAAGCAAGAAAAAATTGAGAAACTTAAAACATAGCAAATAGAATTTTTGACAAAATGTAGGAATCTGACACAAACAGTTTTACTAGGAGCAGCAGAAATTGACACCGACAAACCACTGGAAAGAGCTTACCAGTTGTTTGAAAGTGTCGTATCTAACCTAGATAAACAACTGCAGGAAAAGAAGGACGAACAAGTAGAAGAAAATTTTGTTTGATTAAGACAATAATATACAACATTCTCAGAATCTTACAGAGTACTCCAAGAACATTTTGAGGAGTCTACTACGACAGAGGAAGTCTTAAGAAATTGGTATACGTACTATGGTTAAGTATTCCAACAGGCCCGAGAGATCCGTGAGCATATTAAGACATTGAAGAACCAACAGGGACTTCCATAAACAGTAGAATACACAGTGCAAGATCTGATAGTACTGGAAACAACAAAAATCAAAAAATTAGAAAAAAAAGCACATCAGTGGATAAATCAGGCAATCCTTAGCCTCGACACACTTGACAAGATTTGTCCACACATGAAGAGATTAATCGACACATCATATGAGAAGGCACAATTTTTGGGCCCCGGCATGGATAATATTATAGATCTATCAATACAAGAGAAGATGTCGACCTTGTCAAGCATCACAACCTTGACCATCGATATTCAGAAAGCACTCTACAATTGGACAAAATTTCAGCATCAACTAGCAGTGACAGTAGCAGCCATTATGGAGATATGCATCTAGAAATGACCATCTATTCGACAGCATAGTCCATGAGACAAAGAAATTGTAAAAACTACTTTAGACAGTCTATTTAGGCTTACCTCCCCTATTTCTTTGGGATAAAGAAAGGTTTTGTTCCTGGGGGAGATGTTGGAGGAGCTAGTCGGTTAACCGACTAATTAGAGATTAGGTCGGCCTCATAGATCGTGTTGGTTGACTGAACCAACAAGTAGTTATTTGTAACTATTTTGTAATCATATATATAGGCTATTGAGATAGATAAGAACTTGGTTCGGTTTTATTGTATGAACCCACATGTGTATTGATTAATATAAGTTGTGATTTCTATCCATTGTTCTTGTCTCTTGTGTCTATTATTATTATATGATTATTTATGTGTATTATTGGTAACCTAGTGATATGAGTGATTACAACAGTACCTATGCCTACTTTCTAGCTGTGATAGCTGTTGTGTTTGGGACTGTGTAATTCGCTGGGGAGTCTTTTCCCTATTTAAGCTGTGATAGCTAATTGATTTCCTGAGTGCAATGGTTGGTCTTCAGACTATGAGAGGAGCAGGGATGTTGGCTTAGATTTGCTTGATAAACCTGGTGGCTGGAAACCACACAGACAGAGCTAGAGGGCTGGCCTTCTTCTCCATCACCCCTGAATAGCACTGGAAGGGAATACAGGGCCTGAGGGACTGTGTAGCAGAGAAGGGACCGATTCCTTATGTTGGGTGTGTTTGGGTGTCTTAGAGGTCAGGCTAGTTCTGGTGTAGGTGTTCTTGGCTTTGTAATGAGCTCACCAGCTTAGCAATTTTCCTTCTCCAACTCCTTAATGGCCTGATAAACCCAACTGTGTTGGCTTGGCTGTGTTTTGTGCATCCCTGGCTATGTGTAAGCCTGCTTGTTCCCTTATTCCTTGGAGAATCATGCCCAACTTGGGGGTGGCAGCAATGCTGAGAGATTAAGGAGCACACTGGCCTATGGTTGGGTGGAACGTTGCAGCGACATAGCTGGTTGCGGATGGAATTCTTCATAAGATAAGTGATCCTGTGTATTTTACCTCTGCAATCCTATATTTACTGTTAATGAAAATGAAATGAACATGTTGAAAGAATGCTTGTTTGAATGCATGATGTTTCTGCTGTGTGTGATAGATAATTGCATCCGCGCATGATAAATTCTCATATGTGCATATTTAAGTTCAATGCACATGTTTAAGCATTCTGTTCAGTAAATCTTATGCCTGTACATGTTTATGGGGCTGGTAGCCCGGTTGTTCAATGGTTGGGTTGCGTCCTTTACGTTGGTCGGAGGCATGGGGATGTGACACCTTACATGGATGTCGTACCCATTGATAAATATAAAAATATTTTAAATATTTATATTTCAAAACTCTGATCCATAAACCATCCCCAAATAAAACTCTCCACAAAATTTTGGCACAAAGAGATTGACTGAAATAAACTAGATTTTTAAGACCCCAACCTCCCAAAGATTTAGGCATAGAGAGATTTTCCCAAGAAGTTAAGTGAAGATTTGAAGCTTCCAATTTACCAACCCATAGGAAATGAAAAATCCACTTTTTTATTGCGTTGATAATAGATATAGGAACAATTATAAGGGAGAATCAATAAATTGGAATACTCTCCAACAATGATTTAGAAAGACTCATAAGTCTGCCACCAATTGAAATCTATCTAAAATTCCAATTGCTAATTCTCGTTTACACCTTTTGAATAAGCCGATTCCAATTCGGAATCCAATAACAGTTTGAATTGAGAAAGAAGCCAAGGTATTTTATGCCAAATTTCAACTTCTCCATTTGAAAAGGAAATAAATTTGAAATCTAAACCTAGACCCCTTCATAGAAAGAATTAAACAAAAACATAGATTTTTGGGGGCTAATACCCATTCCAGAAGCTGAACAAAAGGCATCAATAAGTATTTTTATTTCTTCCATTCCACCTTAGATCTACACCCTAAAATAATCACGTCATCAACAAATAATGGATTAGTGATAGAAAGAGAATTATATATTTTTATACCTTTGATATTCAACCCTTATTTAGCATTAGCAATATGTTATATAAGCCTTTCAATAATAGTAAGGAACAATAAAGGCGATCAAGGATATCCCTAATTGAGCCTTCTATTGCATGAAAATAAAGAGGTAGGAGATTCATTGATCATAACAACGAAGGAGGCTATAGTGATGCATCCCATAAACCATTTAGTCACTTCAAATGAAAGACCAATCTTAATGAGAAAAAAACTTAGATAGGTCCAGTACACTTGGTCATGCTTTTATCAAATCCATCTTTAAAATGAAATCTTGAATTTCCCTGCTTTTAATAATGTGAAGACATTCTTGAGCCACACCAACTGCTTCCAAAATTTGCTTGTTGAATAAAAAACCAAATTGTTCATTTTAAATGGTTTTATCCAGAATAGGATTAATTCTATTAGAGATAATCTTCATGACTAGTTTATATACCAAATTACAAAGTGATATTGGCCTGTAGTTGTTAAAAGAATCAGGTTTATCTCTTTTAGGAATCAAAGCAATATAGGTGGCATTTATATCAACGAGCATAGATCCCTTTCTCCTAGATTCCTCCATAGTATCCAAGAGGTTATTACCAAACAAGTCAAATAAATGGGTAAATAAATCCATGGTCCAACCATCTGGACCTGGACTATTTTGTAATGTCCCTTTTTTAAGATTTTATTACAGTGACCAATTTTTCACTTTTTTCCCTAATTCGACCTTTGACTAGTTTTGATGTCTAGGTCTCCAAATTGGTCCAAATGATCCCAAATATTCACAGAAGGTATATGAATGATATTAAGATTTTAATATGATGTTCAGGGAATATTTATGACCCTCTAAAGGATTCTGCAAACTCGTTTAATATTCTGGTAAAAGTAGGATTTTATACTAGTAATTTGGGGTTCTAATTCCCCCACAATGAATACTGAAAATGGCTTCCCAAATGCACTCAAGAAAACTTGAATTCCTGAATGGAATAAAGGGACATGTAAAGGAAATCAATATTAACTCATATGCATCACCATTCAACTTTTAATGTCAGCTATAACTCCCTTAAATCATATGCAAAAATACTAGTTTCAACCTTGGGGGAAATGATAGGAAAACTTCTCCAAATGCTATGAAACTCAAAAAAATAACTCCAAATTCTTATGTACTAAACTTTAAAATCATATAATCCATAAATAACATTCCATTCATCCACAAATCATCAGTAGTTTAATTATCCATTCGAATCTATCAACAATATTATATTGGTTCACAACAAGGTAGTGGGGAAATGACACTGTTTCTTCATTGTTTAGCATTTATACATGAAATATTTTGGGTATTTCGACCTGAGAGTCTTCTGAAGTTTTAAATACATAAATAAAAGTCCATTCATCCATAAACTATCAGTATTTTACTTATCCATTCGAATCCATCAACATTACATTGGTTCGCAACAAGATAGTGGAGAAATGACACTATTTCTTCATTGATTAACATTTCTACATGAAATATTTCAGTATTTAAACTTGAGAGTCTTAAGAACTTAAAATAAAGAGCATTTACATCAAAACATAAAATAATTGGGCATTATAAGCTTCCCCAAAGAGATCAATATCTCACCCAAAGTGCAATCCCTCAATGAGCAAGAATATGCAATAAAAAATGGAAATGGTTGAGAGAAAGTGATGCAATAGAAGGAACCACGAGCTGCCTTGTAGCTTACACTTGAAAATACAAATCCATTAAATCTCCATGAAAGACTTGAGTGGCCTCTCCAAACACCAACTTGGATGGGAATCTTTCACCCTTGAAATTGGCTAAGGCAAGAAACTAGTCATCCACTAGGTCTCTCAATTCACAAATGATAAAAAGATACCCTCTTGGTTGATCCCTGTATTTAATAAACATACTTGGCCTTCTAATGTTACCAATCCATCAACAAAATCAAGCCAATTCGAATTAGGCTGCGTGTTCAAGATTTTCCATGTGTTCTCCCTTTCCTAGCCTTCCATCTTCCCTGAATTTGAGTAGGAACCCATTAAGCTTCCCCAACTCACATGAGCGCCCTCTTGGATGATCTATTTCGACCTGAAATGTTATATATGCCATATGTCAGCCTTCATATCTGATTTGTGTCATAGGTGGCATAGCATCTTCATCATTGTTTTCATAGAGCTAGGGAATCTAGTCCAAGTGTCTCACTAGCTCCAAAATGACTCTTCCTCTCACATGTAAGTTACATTTTTTTCCAAATTCGACCTATGATGCATATGTCCAAGTGTATTATCATTCTAACTCATCCGAGAACATTTAGGGTTCCCATGGATTCAAAATTGCAAGAGGAGGATGCTATGTGGCACAAAAATTCTAGCTTGTGTGGGCTCCATAGTCTCCATGTGTCTCCATGATCAATTGCCACTTTGATTTTCCCTTGAATTTATATATTTATCTCCTTTATTAAATATTTTTTCCATTCTAATGTTCAAACATCATTTATTTTCCCCCTTATTCCAAATCCCAAATCTTCCACCCACAACTTGGGAAACTAGTAATTTTCCTCCTTGGCAATTATTTGACCCTTAGCATCAATTTGACAAACTCTCATGAATATGGAAAATGTGATTAGGCAATTGTGACCCAATGCAAAATTTGGGACATGAAATTTTTTCCTTCACAAAGTTGTACGTAATATATTTGATCTCCTCCTTACTGA
The DNA here is from genome assembly GCA_001517045.1 of Pseudotsuga menziesii. Taxonomy (NCBI): domain Eukaryota; kingdom Viridiplantae; phylum Streptophyta; class Pinopsida; order Pinales; family Pinaceae; genus Pseudotsuga; species Pseudotsuga menziesii. The sequence continues at coordinate 182,819 of LPNX010439694.1, forward strand.
CCTCCCTTCAATTTCAATGCCTTCTTCAATATTACAGAATGTAGGAAAGTGTTTTATGGCTTTCAATGTATCTTATAGGTTGGAAAGTATTCCTTCTCTTGTAAATGTCCATGAAGTAAAAGAAAACAAATTCTATTAAAGATTCATAATCACTCTTTATATTACCATCAAAATCCTCCAGTTTGCAAAATTGAATTCAAATTTATTCTATGATTGGCATATCGTTGAAAAACATCTGTGTTATTATCCCCTTGAGCAACCCAAATTACACGAATTTTAAGCCTCCAAGTATCCTCTTCTTGATTCAAAATCTTTTACTTTTGCAACTCTAGACTAAGTAAATTTTCTTTCCTTTGGATAGAGAACAAATCATCATCAACCACACATACTAGTGAAGCTATTTCAACTTCAATTTGAACCAAGCTATAAGTATTCTTCTTCTTCTTTTGTTTGTTCCATTTGCATACCTATGCTTGAAGAAGTCTAAGTTTTTTCACCAACCTATGGATCAAGGATAAAGAATTCGCCTGATAAAAGGATGTACATTTCTATATAACAAACACACAAAACTCTAGTTCCTCCAATCACGCATGATAAAATTTGGAAGGGTAGAAGGACAAAAAATTGAAATCCAATTGGAGAACAATAACCTTATGACCTGAAGCCCCAAAAGCAATAGCCAAGGAGCAATATCTTCCCAAGAATTCAAAAAGTCTTTCATCCATTAGAAATATGTCAAGCCTTTTATCCATTCCAACCTTACTAGTACGCCCATTAGTCCAAGTAGGAACCAAGGCACTAGGGGTCACATCCATCAACCCAACATTCTAAAAAACATCCCTGAAATAAGAGGATAAAGGATCAATTACCTTACTAGAACCCCAAATGTTATTCAAATATAGTGTCAAGTTAAGATCACCAACAGTGATTGAGGGGTCATGTAGAATCATAAAATTAAGGATAGAATCTTAGATATTTTTCCTATGACGATAAGGTCTGTATATGTTTAGAATCCTAAAAAAAATTCTTAAAGCCTCTTATCCTTCCTTCAAATAGGATACCTACAACATAAGAAAAGGGAATGAATTTATCTATAGAGAGGATCGAGGCCATAAATAGACCCCTTGAGTTACCACAAGCATCAATACAACAACACTTCCAAGAAGGCATAATCTTGAGAAAGAAGTCACGAGCTTTAAGTAGAGGAAGTCATAGTATCCTGCAACAACACCATGACCAGAACCACAATATCTAATAAATGCTTAATGGAATTTATTTTGGGAGATTTTCCAATCCCTCACACATTGAAAAACAAAAAAAATCATTAAGAACCATGGTGCCGGGGAATGCTTGCTCTAAGAACCCTGTATTTAGAAGAGGAAGGAGAATTGAAGTTCAATGCAGATGACATTGAGTATAATGAGGACACCTTGGGGTTGATGCAATTCAACTGTACCCCATGTAAATATTCACCCTTTTGTCACATTTTTTTTCATTTTTTCTAGCGGTAACATTGGGATGTCTAATAGAAGAAGCTATAGGAATATCCTCCTCAATATCCCCAGCTAAACCAAAATAAATCAGGATCTAATTTCTAACTCTATCCTCCAGGGAGTCATGGATATTGCTATTCTTTCTAGTAGTTGAAGAGATATGACTAGATTAATGTTGGTCCTTAATTGGTGAGGGTGACAATTCTATATGCAAAGAAGGGGGAACATTGAGAGTAGTATCCCCAATTTAACGAGTGTCAAAAAAATCCCTTGAACTGCAAAAAGATGGTGGTGGCATTAAGGCATTAACAAGATTAGGAGAAACAAGAACTTGTGCCATCCACAAAGTCCTAGGAATCAGAAAAAAAAACTCCCACTATTGAACTCCTATCCCTGGGCTCATCAGAATAATCCACATCAACATTTGGTCATTTTGAACCCGACCCCCAAAAATCAAGAGGAAATTTCTCCATGGAGTAAGAAATAGTGGAAACATCATCCTCCTTCCTTGTCAAAGGAAATGAAAGTTTCATTGCCCCCAAAATTTTATCCACCGATAAAAAATTCAAAAGTAAAGGGATATAATTCTTAAACTTACTAATAACTTGGTAATGGTCGAATCCTCATTGATATAAATTGGGAAGGAAATATTAGGTTTCGAGCCATTTGACTCCCCATGAGAAGAATATGAATATGAGGACTCACTGAAATTTTCTTGAAACTCTTTCGTGAAATCTTGATGAAGATGGCCCGTTTTATGACATAGGAAGCAATGAAAAGGAATCTGCCAATAATACGGTCTCTGAATAAAGGACCCTTCATCCCATTAAATCTCAACTTCCTCCGGTAAACCCTCTAATACATCCAACTCGAAAAGAACCCTTGACATCCTTCGATCATTAGACATTAGGGTTTCGTCTTCGACTAAGATGAAACTTTCAATAGAATTGGAAACCTCCATAAAAGATCTAAATTTCCAGCATTGAAGGGGAAACCATGACAACATAACCCAAAGATGCCTCTTCTTTAATTTTTCTTTCCACGGGTTGAAAGTCGGATGCCATTTAGAGAGAACTAAAAACCCTTGATCAATAACCCAAAATTTTGATGAAATAGTTTGGAGACCCTCTTCCGAAAGGAAATGAAAATAAACCCATCCATTCATTATCACAATAACCCTCATAATATAATTTATGAGGAGCTTCGAGACCCGCTCAATCCATTCTAAGATCTTTGTCCTATATAATTAGTGATCTTTAATATTTTGATATTTTAAATTAAGATTGACCACTTATAGTATCTTAATATTGTGACATCCTTTTATTTTTTTATCACATCACAACTTATCCTTAAATTTAGTTGCAATAATATTTATAATACTATCACTATTCTATAAATAGAGATTTCCAAATGGTTTCCACAAAATTTAACATTTTTATGTCAACCTTTGCCTAGAGCATTTTTAATTAAATATAAAATAATCTTGATAAACTTCTTATCTCTCATTTAAAAAATATAATAATTTTATATATTTGTAAACACATTTTAAAATGTAAGAAACACTTTTTACATCTTATAATCACAAAAGCAAAAGCAAAAGCAAGAGGAATAAAAAAAGAATATGAATATATATATATATATATTTAAAGCTTTGAACAGATCGTGTTAAAAATCATAAGTTAAAATAAAGGGCTCGGCACTCGAAAGTTTACACGAATGGAAACTCAAGTCAGCTTCAAGCACTACACTCAATAAGCTTTTCATTGAAATGTCTTGAGAGTTATTGGGATACTGATACAACACAGTAATCATAAAATATCTTATAGTCTCTCATGTTGACAAGAAGGGAAAGTTGAAGTCAAAATCGAAACAACACAGCAACAATAAAATATCTGGTAGTCGCTCAAGTTGACAAGATTGGAAGGTTGAAGTCAAATTCGAGAGTTTAGAGAACTTTCGACCACTCAATAAGCTTTTCATTGAGATGTCTAAAGTGACAAGCATTACCAGGAGCTAACACTTAGTTCAATTATATATGGAATCTGAACAACTCTAATGAATGGAATCTAAATGATTATTTTCTGGCATAGTTTTCTTTTCATGGGCAGGGTTAATCTATTTTTATAATAAAAAATTGAACTCTTAACCATGAAAAATTATGATTTGTCCATTTTTACTTATTATGTTAATTGGTAAGAGTTTATGTTAATTGTTAATGTGTGGAAGAGAGGCCCATTTTGTAGCTCAGTAGGGGAAGATGTGTAAGTCATTCCTGTTTAGCCCACTAGCTGGAGATGTGTAAGTCATTCCTGCTCATCCTACAGTAAGTCATTCTTGTTTAGCCCAGGAGCTGGAGATGTGTAAGTCATTCATGGTCATCAGAGAGTTGATACCTGTCTTTTATTAGCAAAGCCATAAGTAAAGTGGCCAGTGAATGACAATAGACACAACTAACCACTTAGTTTTGTGAAGATAGCTGGCAGTTAAACAAAGTCTAAAATATATAATTTTATATTTATTATCCATACCAAATTGTTAAACTTAATATACTCACAAAACAAATATTATTTAATAAACAAAAAAATAAAAATGATATGAAAAAATAAAAACAAATTGTTACTGGGTTCTTTAACCACACTTTAATTGGAGCTTATTTAAATCTTAATCAAGATGCATTCAAGCATAACAATATACGACGACCATGAAATGAATCCTTGTTGTACACTTGTTAGACTTGGGTTAATCAGCTCAAGCAAGTCCAAAAATCCAAAATCTGAGATAATATCTAAATGCCTATCAACATAATAAAAAATAATAAAATGCTATAAAAATAAGATGTTTAATCAATTTAGATTTAAAATATTTTTTAAACCAAAACATTCAGTTCATATTTCTTCAACATTTCTACTCTACTCTTAAAAAAGGGTTGACATTTAGAAAGATTTGATACTTCTCAGCTTTTGATATATCTTGATGGATCTATGCTGATACTTTTTCTCTCAATTTTTTTAAAACTAGTTTCCGGGCTAGGCAAGTCAAGGTCAAGCTTTATGGGCTCTATGTTTTGTATATTCTATTTTTCGGGTTAATAAAAGGCTCCAATCTTGCTTTAAAAAAATGGAAAAAACATATTCTGTTTTTCAGGTTAATAAAAGGCTCCAATCTTGCTTTGAAAAAATGGAGGAATCTGAACGATTCAGTTAATTTCACTTGTATGTTATAATACCATCTGATTTAATAGATTTCCAGTATACTAAGGAAATGAATTGCAGACAGAATGAATATGGAATTGATGTCAATGGACCCATTATCAACTGTGGGTCTGTGTACTCAGTGAATGTTGTATGTAAAGCCGTGTACTAAGGAAATGATCCCAAGGGGCCCGAGACATTGGCCTCGTGCATTCAATATTGTTTCATTGCACGTTGAATGGAGGACTGAGTAGCTCTCAATGGAGCTCTTCCCTCTGCCAAATTTATCGTGGGCTGTTGAGGTCCAATGAGCATGAAATGAAATAGAACCTTCTGATAAAAAGTGCGTTCCACTTCCATCCATCAAGAATCTCTTGTCACACTTCTTGGTAAACTGTGGAGCACACATGAAGTCACGTCAAGATAAAATCCTTCCCTAGTGCTCAATCATATCAAAACTGTGGTCAAGACCACTTCTGAGCTAGGGTTCAATCTCAACGTACGTGCACAATCATCCTGCCTGCCAAATCCAGTGACCGGCGTGCATTCATCATTAGCTTTGGCGACTCTCCTCCCGGGGCAGTTGGTGCATCGACATGCTCAGGGAATCCATCATCTTCAAAAGAAAAAAAAAATCATGGTCGACGTGTTTCCACCCAGTCCTACATCTTGTTGCAGAGAGGGTCTTATCAGTCCAACAGCTACTTCGTCTCCCTTTTTGTACGAAGGTCTTCCATGGCCAGTTTTTGTTTCACTGTCTGCTTTGGATTCGACATCCAAGGGCCACCGTCTTTCTATCAAACAGAACAAATTTGTTCATTTCGCATATAGATTTCACAAACATATCTTTCAAAACCTCTGAAACTCACCTTCCTTTGATAACATAATCAAACTGTTTATTTCTTTCTGAATTTTAATTCATTACCGTTAAGTAATTTAATAAAATCTCTTTTTTTTTTCATTTTATATTTTTTAATGTAATTTTAATAATGAAATTTTTTCTTTTATTAAGTTTTTATTTATATATTTATTTATTAATATTGACTTAAATAGACCTTTTTATTTGAGATTTAGGGTGGACCAAGGTCTATTATTTTTCATTTATGGACCAGGATGAGAGGATGAAATAAAAGTACTCTAACTAGAGATTGATTCTATGATAGCTGTTCAAAATTAGAAATAAGCCATTATTAAAAAAAAGGAATATAAAAAATAATTGGTAGCTAGTTGATAAATGGATAAGTGGTAGCAATGCATGGATAACTCATAGCTCATAAATGGATAACCAATAGGTCATCACACATAATTAGAAGAATGCGAGATAAAAAGAAAAAAAATAATAGTAAGAATGTGAGTGATAACATGTAGTTAGGCATGGATAACTCACACTTTAACCAGTTTAACTATAAAAGTATGAGAAATAAAAAAAATCCAAATTTTTTTCCATTTCATAACCATTTTTTAACCATTTAATCTCTATCTATGTGATCCAACCACAAACTATATGAATGTACTTATTTAATATATTCTAATTTAACATGTAAATATAAACAAATTTGATTTATATTTTTTATTTTTTAAGTTTAACAACATCCCCTCACTAAGTTATGGGAACCTTGGTACTCATAGGTACAATTATCACGATTTCCCTTTTTTTTTAAAATAAGAAAACAAATAAGGGCATAATACTTAAAGATAATATATTAATATAATAGGAAGTTTACTCGCTAACAATTCAGATTATTTTAGGTATTCAAGTTTTGTTTACATATGATAATGTAATTATATCTTTACTATTCAGATTATTTTAGGTATTCAAGTTTTGTTTACATATGATAATGTAATTATATCTTGACTATTGATATAGTTCCTCACAATTAATTAATAGGTTATAATTTATTTTAAGTGATTGGTAACCTAGCTATATGTGAAGCTCTGGACATTGTATCAACAAAAAGAGTAGACATTTTTGTTTTGTTTTAGAAAAGAGATACTATTGATTATTTTATTTTATTTTTTAATATATAAAAATTTAATAATAATAAAAAGTCTATATTTGTATTTATTATAAGTTCATATTTTATAAATTTGACAAAAAAAATTATTTGCATAAGCAAATGTGACTCTTCACTTTCAACTTCCAAGAGGTTGCGTAAGTGGCTCTTCAGTTTTAAGTAATTGAAAGTAAACTTAAAGTTACAATATGGAAACATGATCCCTACTAATTAGGTTTCCAACATCCCCCTTTAATACAAAGGGGTGTTTGTGAATCCAACTATCTTTGTGAACTTTTCAAGATTTTCTCTTCCAAGCTTTTTGTGAAGATGTCTACAATTTTCTCATTTGTGGAACAATGTCTCAAATGAACTGTCTTGGCCCTACATGATATCAAATGAGACGGTACTTTGTGTTGATGTGCTTAGTTTGATCATTGAATCTAGGATTCTTGGCTAACTTTATTGGAGAAGTATTATCAATTAGTAGAAGAGTAGAATTCACCTATTTCTCCTACAAATATTCAAGTATTTTCTTGAGCCACACAATCTCGTTGTTGCTTATGAAACAACCACATATTGTATCTCTATTGTGAAATTTGTTGGAATAAACTATTTTCCTAATCTCCTCGAGACAACTACTAATATAAGACTCATGACGTAGCTTAAAGTACACTTCATTCTCTTTGTCACTATCAGGATATCTACTCAATTTGAAGTCATCCACCTTAGATATTTGAGTCCAAAGTTTTAAGTCCCCTTCAAGTATTTTTTAAAACACTTTTTGTAGCAGACCAATGCCCTTCACAAGGTTTTTGCATGAACCTAGAAATGATCCTAACAACAAATGAAATACTTGATCTGGTTGTGGTAAAGTAGATAAGACTTCCACAAGTTATATGTACTTGGTTGCATCCTCAAATTCATTCCCCTGTTTTGATGTGATCTTCAAGTTCTTATCCATTGGAGTAGAAACATGATTATACTATATGATGCCTAACTTGTTCAACAATTCTCTAATGTGCTTCTTCTATGAAATGAAAATGTAGTTTAGATTTTGAGTCACTTCAATTCCCAAGTAGTAGTGAAGATGTACCAAATCTGTTATTTGAAATCCTTTCTTCAATTGAATATTTATGGATGCAATGTAGATTTCGTTGTTCCCTGTAATCAATAGATCATCTACATACACTACAATATATACAACAAATCTTTCAATTTTCTTTACAAATAGTGTTGCATCATCAAGATTAAAGTGTTTGAAATATAATTTCAGAAGATGCTCATATAGCTTTTCATACCATGCACGAGGTGCTTAAATCATGCCATATAATGACTTGATGAGTTTTCATACCTTGTGTTCTTGTCCCTTCACAACAAAGCCTTATGGATGGGACATGAAGACATTCTCTTTCAATTTTTCATTCAATAAAGAAGCCTTCACATCCATTTGATGAAATTTCCATCCATTATGTGCAACCAAAGATAATAGAGTGCATATGGGTGACCCATTTTATTATCAAAGATTTAGTCTCATCATAGTCAATGCCTTTCTTATGTGCAAAACCTTTTTCCACAAGCCTCACCTTATGCTTATCAAGTGAGACATATAATTTGTACTTGTTCTTGTAGACCCACTTGCACCCAATTGGTTTGGTTCCAAATGGAGGGTCGACCAAATCCCATATCCCCTTCTTAACGAAAGCATCGTATTCTTTCTACATGGATTCTTTGCACACATCCTGAGCAACAACTTCTTCAAAGAAAGTTGGTTTAAGGTTAGCAAATAAATTCAATTCACAATCATATGATACATCCATATCGTCTACATCACCTAAATTTGAATTATATGCATCTCCTCCATTTTCTCGCCTTGTTGAAATTCAGGTTATTTTATTTCTAATTTCATCAAGATGAACACTTTCAAGTATCTTTGTGACCCACTTCGGAAATTTTTGTGAGGGTCCAAGTTTCTCAAGTGGCGGTGCTTCATTCTCTTCTATTCTTTCATTCCTCTCAATCACATCATCCAATTGAACCTTCTGTTCTAGTGAAGTGGAAGGAACTTCTTCATGAGAGGAAGATGGAGCTAAAAATGATATTCCAAATATTGATCCAAGATAGGGACCCCCCCTTCAATATGTAGATCCCATTGTCAAATTAATTAAATGTCTTTACATGGGTAAATTTATCCAGACGATCAATGTGCCTCTCAATAGGCTTGTCATTTTTATTCATTTTAGTAAAAATGACATTTGTAGAAAGTAAAATTTTTTTGTTTACCTAATTGTGAAGACGATATGCTTCGTGGTGCATGAGTACCCCAAGAAGATGCACTTTTGACTCCTTACATCAATATTGTTTCTTTGTTCCTTTGGAATTAAGGTATAATAGGTGAAACCAAAGACCCTTAGATGTATTATTGAAGGAAAGTGTCCATCCCACATTTCATATGGAGTCTTGTTTCCAAGAGAATGAAATGCAATTTTGTTTCTCAAGTAGACTACACATAAAATTTCATCACCCCAAAACATCAATTTCACATGCTTGAAAAATAACATGAGTGTCTTGTCCATTCTTTTTGTTACACCATTTTTTTGAGGATTGTATGTGTTGCAGCTGCAACTGTTTCCACAAATTTTCAAATTTTGGACCCCCTTGTTAATTTTAGCATTGCCTAGAATCGTTTGGATCCATGAACTCTTTTTGTTTTTGCTTTAATTTTGGACTATTTTGAGGTTAACTCTCTTCCTGTTTTTCGAAAAATTGCTTATGTTTGAAACTGCTGTGGGTCGCGGAGTTTAAAGTTTGGTTTGTTGCCCTTCAAGCTGTGATTTCTTCTCGGGAACTTATTTCTCATACTAGCCACTGTTCCGAAGGCTATTTAAACAATGTATCAGAGCCATGTTTCCTTAGGAAGCCTCCGTCACGGAAATCGAACGATGATTATTCTGCAGAAGGATCATGACTCCTTCGTTGTCGTGTCGTATCGTTTGAATTTTTTATATTATCGGAGGTTGGTCAAAGTTGAGTCGGAATAGTTGGTCTTTGTGAAGCCGCTGTTTCGAAAGTGAAATAGGTTTTTTTTTGGACCACTGCGAGACCTAAGTTGGTTCGAACACTTAGCGTTGTACATTGATCTTGCATCATAGCAAAAGTTATAGTTTGGATCGGAGGATGTAGTCTATTTATCTTCCACCCTTGAGGCTCCCAAGCGAACTAGGTATCCCCCATATAACTGCTTTTCCCGCCGAGACTTTGTCGGGTTTCCGTCACTTTGTCTTTGGATCGGAATCTGTAGTCTTTCCTCCTCCACCCTTGCGGCTGTGTAACGCACTAATTTTCCGACGTTAATGTCTTTCCACTCGCCGACTGGCAGTTCTTCCGCCCAAAGTTAGGTTCTAGTGCTTTCGAGTCCGATAAACTTAACGGTCTCGCGGAGCCCATTGCCTGTTTGAGACCCGCTGACGCGGCTGTGAGTAAGACTACCGCGGCCGAGGTTTTAGTGTTTTAAGCCATCGATAAGTTTTCTCTTCCCATCGTTTTGTGAGTTTTAAACCCCTGTGTGGGCGAGACAGTGGTTCTGGTGCTTGTTAAGGTTTTCATAACAAGAGCGTAGTACAGGGCCTCTTTGATGACTAGTCATTTTGTTGATGTAGTTTGATTTTATTGAAAAAATACAGTCCTAATTAATGATCAATGTTGTTTAATTGCAGACGGAATCAAGATATTTTTACAAATTACTACTGCAAGAAGGCATAGCTGGGAGACGAAGCAGCAGAAAAATGGCTGGACAGTGTTAGGCAGAGTTCGTACTGAAATCGACGGGATCTCAAGGAGGATGAATGAAAGTCAAGGCAGAATTGATGATGACAAAAGCCCAGGCTTGGAAAGATCCGTCAGTTACCGAGCGGATCTCGCTGTGTTAAATACTCATAAGTTGAAATTTGAAAGCGTAACGCATAAAGTGAATCATGAGTACTCATGGAAAAGACAAAATGGTGATATTAGACGGTTTTGGAGGAGCCCAAAGGTCACACGGTTGGGGCAGCCCAAGGGGTTGGCTGATTTGATTTAAATATAGGGAAGTTAGAGTTTACAGGGGATTTTTCCCTGGAAAAACTTGTGAACGATTGTTTGTAAGAGGAACTACTTCGTTTTACAATAAGAAATTGCAAATTTTGCTTGTTGGAGAAGGTGCTATGTGGAATGTTTCAATGTGATAAAATGAACAATGTTGAAGGGGAACTATTTCATTTTCAACTGTGTTTCATTAACTATGAGAGCGTTCTAACTTTATGAACCTATGTTCTTTCTTGAATGTTCTCTAGTATATTCTGTGATATTTTCCACTATGAGTAATGGAAGTTTTAACTGTTGATGAGCTATATTGTCATGTATAATTTTATTCATGTTTATATGTTTGGTTCTAGGAATAGCTATCTGTGATTTTCCGTAACATGTGAACGGTATTACATTACTCATGAATTAATATCTAGCTCTCTAGAGATAGCCTAGTTAGTATTTATTTTCTTACTGTGTGTGTGATTTAGATGCTTGAGAGTTTAAGACGAGAGGTAAGAACCTGTGCATCACATTGTGAATACTCCTTGCATTCTTTATTACTCTGCATGTTGAGTAGGCACTTGCATATCATCCATAAAGTCAAAAAATACAAAAAATATATACGGTGGACCGGGCCGCAACCGGTAAAACCTTTTATTTTTTGTTACTTGACCTACAGTAGCCGGACCACAAACCAGATGGATTCCCTACACCAAACAGTCACGGGCTAGTTGGGAACGTGGACTGGGGAGAATTCCTTGTTGTTGTTGCCTACGATTTTCCATGCCTCAATAGTTTCTGGCGCTAGAAGGAGGGAAACCAGTGCATGGTTGGCCGAGGAAACCCGTTTTCTCGAGATCATTCCACCGGTAAAAGTACAGGAAGCAGTTTGTTTTCCAATCCAATTCCTGAAGAGGGGGGTAGAGAACATTTGTATTCTGTTGACAACGAATTTGTCAATGATCTGAGAAGACACACTAGGGCATATGTGAAGAAGATTGGAGGATTGCCGATTATTCCTGAATTGCCTAGAAGAGAATATAAAAGGAAAGATCGTCCTATATTGGAAGACTCAGTGTTGGTTGGGGATTGGGAAGAACTTGTAGAAACAGCCTTACAGGAAGTTGTATAGCCTTTGAATCAAGTAGGCACGGATACTCCTCACAGTTCTCCTGTTCATACTCCTATTCACTCACCTCCTCACTCTCCACCCAGACTCATGGCGGGCATAAAAACAAATCAACCACCCAACCCACCGAATCCATGACCTGCCTGGAAAGCCATATCACCTTTAAACCTAACACCTCCTTTGCATGATTTACCTCAATCTTTTGAAAAGATGCTGCCCAAATTCGACCCAAATGAGAAGATGCTAGTAGACGACCACTTGTAAAGTTTCTATTTGGCAATAGAAGGATTAAGGGATGGGAAATATGAGGATGTAGTTTGTAGACTTTTCCCACACACCCTTAAAGGAGCAGCAGCATTGTGGTACTTTGGTTTGCCTGCAAATTCTATCCCTGATTGGGATACCTTGGAAAGGATTTTTAGAATTAAATATGCAACCCAAAAGACTCATGCAACTCTCATGAAAGGACTATGCACCTTAAAGAAAGAAAGAAAGGAGAAGGTGCATAGTTTCACCCAAAGATTTGCAGTATATCTTAAGAATTTTTCTGAAGCTGAAAAACCTTCGGATAAAGTCCTGATTGAATATTATACCTTAGCTCTAGGACCCGAGTTGGCCATGTTTTCCAAAATGAAGGCCAAGCCTACTCTGTTTGAGACCTATGAGGAGGTAGAGAGAGTAGAGGCTGAAAGGGAGAGTATCGAAGATTATTTCGAACGGTCAGGAGAAAAAAATGTGGGGAGGAAAGATTTGTTGTTTACCAAGCCTAAGGAAGAGCAGTCACCAGATTTTGAAGGAATGGAAAAAATGATGCAGAAGATTTCTAACAGAATCATAGAATTGGAAAAGGAAAAGGAAGCCCAAAATTTCTACAAGCCTTATTACAAGAAAAGGGAAGATAACAATCAACCCCAACCCCCTCCGCACAATTATGCATCTATGAATTTAACAGAGGTAGGAATGGACAATTTTTGCACTTTCCACCAACAACCCCACTCTGAAAAGAATTGTCCTCAATGGATAAAATCAATGACGTTGGTTATGAATCAGCTGTTGGATTCTAAATTGACAGAAGATAAAGATGAAGAAAGGAAAGACAACAATACATCAACGAAAGAACAAGAGGATGAGACCATGGTTTTATGGGACTGTGTTTCATTGTTTGACACCGAGGAGGAAAAGGTTTTGAGACACAAGGACATCCGAGAAACAAATGTAACAACAAGAAGCCAAGGGTTGGCCAAAGAAAACAGTCTCATGCTCCCAAAGATTAAAAGGATTCAAAGGAATGTTAAGAAATTTCAAAATAATTCCTCATTTAATAAAATTCCAGAATTCACCATCCCTAGTCAAGATCTAGACAGAATAATGTGTTTGCCAAGCCCAATGAAGAAAAAATGAATGATGGTAAATCAAATCCCACCGAACCTCAGATGGATTGTGACATTGTGGAATATGTAAAGAAGGTAAGGGCGAATATCTCATTATTTGAAATGTGTAAGGTGCCGCAGCAGAAAGAAAAGCTATTGAAAGCACTTGAAGCATCTGAGGAGGGGCTGCCCACCGACAATCAACTCAAGGAAGAAGAAGAAATTGGGGAAGCAAGTATAGGAGGTAAGCCTAAGAGCAAGAATCCACCTTTTCTCCTCACTTTTGAAACTTTTAACCACAATGTACATAATTTCTTGGTAGAGTCAGGGGCATTGGTTAAGGTCATGCCATTGTCAGTTTGCAAAAGGATAAATGGGCAGCCTAAACCATCCACCTGGAGGGTTGTTCAGTTGGATAGAATGAATGTGAAGGTAATTGGGGAGATGGAGGATGTTCTAGTCTGCTTGTCTTCAAATGATAAGGTGTGTCAAGTTATTGATATTGTGGTGGCTGACATACCAGAAGCTTATGGGCTTGTTCTGAGCAAGGACTGGTCGGCAAAGCTAAACAGATATTTTGCCTCGGACTGGTCACATCTGTGGCTGCCATATAAAGGAAGCCCGAATCAAATTAAAATTTGGAGGGAGCCCCACATGAAATACAATGTTACTCAGTTCAAAGAAAAAAATGAACCAGTGGATTTTGTTTTGGGAAATTACTTTATTGAGTTAGAACCAGGAAATTACCAAGCAGAAGAAGCCAATGACACATCAAACGGTCAGCCTGATCTCCTTCGGTTTTCACAGGCTGATGAAATCGATTGTAAAATAGTAGACTTAGCAGTAGAAGTAGATGTAAATTCCTGCGCAGTAGTTAGTGATTTCTGGACACTTTTTTTTGACGGATCTAAAACGTTAGAAGGGTTAGGAGCCGGTTGTGTCCTGATTGACCCCAAGAAGAACAAACATTTTCTTTCATGTAGGTTGGAGTTTGAATGTACAAATAACACAGTGGAATATGAAGCGTTGGTTCAAGGTTTAAGGAAAGCAATTGAATTAAAGGCAAATAATCTAAAAGTGTTTGGAGATTCTGAAATAATTGTAAAACAAATTCGGAATCAAATACATTGCATTTCTCCTCACTTAAAAGCTTATCAAAATGAAGTATGGGATTTACTCAAATGTTTTAATGCATTTAATATTGTATCGATCCCAAGACTTAAGAATGTAGCAGCTGATTTGCTGGCCACATCAGCTGCAAGGCTTGTGCCCTCTAATAATCGGTGCTCTGTTGAATTGCCTTTCAGGTCCTCGGTTCCGGATATGATTACTAACCTATGAGTGTTTGATGACGATCTCATAGAATGCCTAACGAATGATGAGACATTCAAAGGGGCAGTTATTGATGACGAAGAACATCAGGCTGAGCTGAAATTCGATGATTTCATCCCTAAAGGAGTCCGAACTTTAGAACGGATGTTTGATTTAAATGAAAAATTTAGAAGACCAGTAAATGTGAAGACTCATAGCTCATCTCTACAGTTCGAATTGATTAATTTGGGGACTGAGATGAAGCCTAAATATGTGAATCTTGGAAAATGTTGTTCACCAGCTGAAAGAAATCAGTTCATCATTCTTTTCAAACAATACCAAGATGTTTTTTCCTGGACATATGAATATTTGAAGACATACGACACCAGTATTATCCAGCATGTTATCCCCATCAAATCTGGAGTCAAACCTTATCAGTAGGCTTTAAGGAAAATGCATCCAAAATTGGAACCTCTAATCCAGAGTGAAGTTAAGAAATTATTGGATGCTAGAATCATTTTTAAGGTGAGACACTCGGAATGGGTTTCAAATCTGGTACCAGTGAGGAAGAAATCTGGAGAAATCAGGTTATGTGTGGATTTTAGAAACTTAAATCACGCCTCAGACAAAGACAATTATCTTGTTCCACCCATGGAGCAACTACTGCAAATGGTTTCAGGTTCTGAACTATTCTCTTTATTAGACGGATTTTCAGGCTACAATCAAGTGTTGGTAGCCGAAGAAGACAGATTGAAAACGACATTCAGGACCAGGTGGGGAACTTTCGCTTACAGAAGAATGCCCTTTGGACTTATAAATGCTGGGGCTACGTTCCAGAGGGCTATGGACATAGATTTCCATGGTTTGATTGGCCGCAGTGCTGTAGTATACCTTGATGACATCACGATATTCTCGAAGAAGAGAGAAGGACACGCGTTTCATCTAAAGAAGATTTTTGAACGCTGCTGGAAATATGGTATCTCACTAAATCCCAAGAAGTGCGTGTTCGCTGTTACGGAAGGTAAGTTGCTGGGTCACGTGGTTTCAAAGAAGGGGATCTCCATAGACCAAGAAAGGATCAACGCCATTGAACAGAATCCCTTGCCCCATAACAAAAAGGGCATGCAATCATTTATGGGGACAATAAACTTTGTGCGAAGGTTTGTGCCATATTTCGCTCAAATTGTTAAACCTTTGCAGCAAATGGTAAAGCAAAGTGTACAATTCAAGTGGACCAATGTTGAGAAGAACGCATTCGGCAAGATTAAAACCGCTATTGTGCATGCACCCCCCCTCAAGATGCTGGATTTTGATAAAGATTTTATTCTGTACGCTTTCACATTTGATGATTCGCTAGCAGCTGTGCTTACTTAGAAGGAAGATGGGGGAGATGAGTTCCCCATATCATTTATGAGCACTGGTCTACAAGGGGCTGAATTGAATTACCCAGCTATAGATAAACAAGCTTACGCAGTGTTCAAAGCGGTGAAACAATTCAGGCCCTACATACTAAAGAACCGGACCAAAGTAATCGTCCCACACCCAGCTGCGAGGTATCTTTTCATACAGAAGGAGTTAGGAGAAAGAAGGGGAAATTGGGTAACAACTCTTTAGGAATATGACCTCGAATTCAAGCCAGCTTCTATAGTTAAAGGGAAAGGATTGTGCAGGCTGATGACTGAAAATAGAAACAATGAAGAACATGCCTGGGAAGACGAAGCTGAGTTACATTTGATGGATATATGTCCTCTTTTCACAGCCCCAGAATCTTGGTATCGAGACCTTGTGCATTACCTCTAGACAGGATCATTACCGGAACATTGGAATTCTAAGCAAAGAAGAGCACTACATCTTAAATCAGCCTCATATCAAATTATTGAAGGAATATTATTTAGAAAAAATTACAACGGGGTTCTCCTCAGATGCTTAGAGAAAGAAGATGTGAAGAAAGTAATGACATATTTGCATGATGGGCCTGCTGGGGGACATTTTTTCGGAGATACTACAGCTCACAAAATTCTCAGAGCCGGATACTATTGGCCCACGCTTTTCAAAGATGCCCATGCCCATTTCAGAAAGTGCAACATTTGTCAAAGGTGTAGCGGAAGACAAGCTAAAGCAGCAGGACCATTGAAGCCTGTGATAATAATAGAGCCTTTTGAGCAATGGGGGTTAGATATCATTGGGGAGATAAAGCTGAATTCTTCCCTGCAACACAAGTATATTCTGACAGCAACCGACTACTTCACTCGCTGGGTCAAAGCCATCCCGTTGCGCAAAATAAATGAGGATGCGGTCATAGACTTCTTGCAAGACCATATTATGACCAGGTTTGGAGTTCCAATTTCTTTAGTTTTTGATAATGCTACTTACTTTTCCTCAATAAGATTAACTACTTTTGCTCATGAGAAAGGGATTAAGTTGCATTACTCTACTAATTACTATCCGTAGGGAAATGGTTTAGCTGAATCTACAAACAAGAATTTGATTAGGATTTTAAAAAAGACAGTGATAGAAAATCAGAGGAGTTGGCATTCAGCGTTACCAAACGCCCTTTGGGCTGATAGAGTCACCCCCAAGTCTTCGATAGGAGTGTCTCCGTATGCCCTTATGTATGGTAAAGAGGCCATTCTCCCCCCCAATATCATGCTACCCTCTTCCATAATAGCTCAGGAATCTAGAGGATCATATAATGAAGTCTTGCAAATGAGGATATATAATCTCCTGAAGGCAGAAGAGTCTCGATCTAAAGCCAGAGAGCGCTTTAAACAACAACAAGAGATAGTAAAGAAAGAGATGGTTTGATAAACACAAGGCAGGAACAAAATATTTTGAGGTGGGAGACTTGGTTCTCAAGTGGGACCACCCCCATGATGAGAAAGGAAAACACACGAAATTTCAGCAGTTGTGGGTAGGTCCCTTTCAGATTGCGGCAAAGCTTGGGCCCTCAACTTATAAATTGCATGATTTACAGGGGTGGGAAGAGAAATTACCAGTAAATGGTTTAGTTCTCAAACCTTATTTTTCCTAAGTTTTGTTTGTGTTCTTCTATCTTGTATATAAATAATTTGACTTGGCCGTTTACTTTGAGTTATGTAGTTCTGTTTTGTTTAAGTCTGAAATTTTGATTGATTTCAATAAAGGATGCAAACTCGTGGTCGCATGGAGAACATTAGAATTTTGGAATGATTAAAGTTCTTGGGTATAAGACCGTGTATTATTGTTTATCCAAAAGAATTTCTTCTATTTTAGCAGTTTTCTCGAGTGGCTATGTACACATTGAAGTCTTGCTTAACCCTTGTAAAATAAACCAGAATCAAAGGGTCTGGAATACTATTTTGAGGCTCCATCCATATCACATTTAAAATGTTCTAGGGAATGACAACAAAGGGCCCATGGAAAGGAAGCAGGGTAAACATTATATTATATATAAATGATCCCATGCCAAGAATTGAATGCCAAAAGGCAGGTAAGAGTCGAAAGCTCCTATGAAAGCATTATATATCAAAACAAATGTTGAACCATATAAGTGCTAAATCGCCAAAAGTTCCTCTTCGTCCGTGAGCTGAAAAATGAATACATCTCTCACACAAAAGGACACTATGGATAGAGGAGCCTGAATCAAAATTCAGAAAGAAAGGCATGCAGGAGGACTCATATGAAAAGGACAAAAGTTCAAAAGCACGAAAAGTGCAAAATGGCATGGGAATGAGGAACAAATGAATATTTTTGTTTACCATATGCTACAATCCTGTGGTGTCCAAGCTGGCAGCTACCTGAAGACAGAGGTAACAAATGAAATTCATTTTTTGGCCTCAAAAGAGTTATCTTGACTTGAAAAATCCTAGTTTCCACTCTCCTAAATTGGACTATCATCAATGATTAAAATTACATATATTTTCCATTTGAGAAATCTAGATATCTTGAAGAATTCAACAGGTTCATTTGTTGTTAAACAGTCTGTTACTCAAGAAATAATCGTCCAGAGATCTAGGTTCACCAGGTAGTCACCAATTGTTGCAGCTGCAACTGTTTCCCCAAATTTTCAAATTTTGGACCCCCTTGTTAATTTTAGCATTGCCTAGAATCGTTTGGATCCATGAACTCTTTTTGTTTTTGCTTTAATTTTGGACTATTTTGAGGTTAACTCTCTTCCTATTTTTTGAAAAATTGCTTATGTTTGAAACTGCTATGGGTCGCGGAGTTTAAAGTTTGGTTTGTTGCCCTTCAAGTTGCGATTTCTTCTCGGGAACTTATTTCTCATGCTAGCCACTGTTTCGAAGGCCATTTAAACAACGTATCGAAGCCATGCTTCCTTAGGGAGCCTCCGTCATGGAAATCGAACGATGATTACTCTACATAAGGATCATGACTCCTCCGTTGCCGCGTCATATCATTGGACTTTTTTATATTATCGGAGGTTGGTCAAAGTTGAGTCAAAATAGTTGGTCTTTGTGAAGTCGCTGTTTCGGAAGTGAAACAGGTTTTTTTTTGGATGAGAACACATTGAGGTCATGCATAGAATAAATTAAGGGTTGGATTGTGTTTTTGGTGTGAAGAGTAGTAACTCAAAATAAGAGGGAACTCATAGCTATAAAGGAAAGGTAACACACAAGTAGGTCTATAAGTCTAAGAAGACAATGTTTAGGTCTGCCATAATGAGGATTCAATGATCAGGTTTGTAGACTGTAGGATATACTAGAGCACATAATGAGGAGGCATTATGCCAAGGAGTAGACTAGAGTTATGATAAGAAACAAGGCTATGATACCACATGTTAATACTGGAGGAAAAAATTATTAGTTAATTGATTTCCATTAATAAGAACCACTTATTTATAGAAGAAAATGTGATTCTTAACTTTGATATTGTAACAAATTACATGAGTGACTCTTTAGTTGTAAGTAACTGAAAGTAAACCTAAAGATGATTATAATATTTACAACCGAAACCATAATCACTTCAAATTATGTTTCAAATTCAACTAAATTCAAATTTTAAATCAAAGTCCATAAACTAATATTTTTAAGTACATTCATAAAGTGTTTTTCCACGGGGGGTTCACTCAGTGAAATTGTTGCATAGAACGATCGTTCATAAGATATTAAAGAATATCCCTAATTTCACTAAATATTGGAAAATGACTCCTAAAACTGTATTGTTGAACCCCCCCTTCCAATGTACCTTTCCAATTAAGAAAACCCCTAGTTTCACCATTTATCGTAGGTATCCATTTTTATCAACTCATTTTTAATACCCCTTTTATATCATATTATCAAGTTGTAACAAAAAGGAGCCCTAATGCTTCTTAATATAAGAAAACATGATGCTAAATAAAATAATAATATAATGTTAATAATGATCCCACTAGGATTGCACCTGGGCGACTGATCAATTTGTAGTGCTGGATAATGGAAGACCCGACAAAATAGTAATGGGGAGTAAAATACAACCCAATAAACAGAACAATGTAACAAAGAAAGTAAAATACTGATAATAAATAGTAGGTGAAATTTGTAGAAAAGATGAGAATTACAAATGTTTCACTCCACAACCTACCAATCTACCAATTTTATGTCATGTACATACAAGTATAGCCAAAGAGAGCTCATGTTTTCTATAAGCTTAATCAATTAAATTACATAAAAATGCAAAATTGAAACCCATTCATGGATGGACTTCCCTTCCTTCCTATCAAAAAAACATCATTGATGTTTCAACTCAAATGAACATAGAAAAACTAGTCTTACTTTCAAATAACACCGTATGATTATGTGCATAACTTGGATTAGGTCATTCACAAGATCCAATGAATTGCCTCCACTTCCTCTACATTTGTTCTTTCAATAAAGGGAATTAACAACATTTAGTTACCTTTTCTTGGGTTATATCTACTTTTTTTTTTCCTTTACAGGAGAGGGAAAAATATCCATCGTTAAGTTTCAAGCATGCAATAGTTATAGAGATACACAAATGGTGAAACTTAATTGATACCATTTCATGCTAGCGATAACACATAGGGTATGTAAATAAGGATTTAGATTTTCAGCTTTGTTCATGTCACTTGATAATACACTATTAAGACGAATTCCTTGCATATAAGAATTGAAATTACAATTATGAATGTGACAAATATAACTCAATCTAACAACTATTTCTATGTGGCAATGTGAAAATTTTAAAGAAGAATACACAAATTTGAAATAAATAATTAGTTCAGAAATATTGATCTAACTTTTCTCATATCTAGTGAGCCAAAAAAGATTGATCTCACTTTTCTTGGTTCTCATAGAGAAAGGTTTGATTGAATCTTAATGCCCACCTAAACCCCGACCTAAAAAACCATTCTATAAAAATCCTTTACAAGTTTAGTGATTTGGAGATATAAATCCAAACAATAATTTGGAGGTTATTTGTTAGTAGAAGTTAGGATTGATATGGATCCATCCCATGATTGGAAGGTATGAATCTAACCTGTGATTTGGAGGTTATTCCTTAGCAAAAACTATGACTAATGTGAATCCAACACATGATTTGGAGGTATGATTTGAGTTCATGATTTGGAGGTATGAATCCATCCCACGATTTGGAGGTTATTCCTCATCCCACCCAAATAAAATAACCCACAATATTTATATTTCTATATCAAATTAAAAATCCCCCATTGACCCTTAATACGAGGCAATATATTTTTGAGGTTTTTAGGAGTATTTGAAACCCTGATACGAATGGACGTGATATGATATTTCCTTTCTAGTGAACCCCCCTTGTGTTTGTCACACAACATCAACCACGTTAATAATTAATACAAATTTTTGTTATTACAATATTAAAAAGAGACTAAATTTCTATTTAAGTTTAGTTTTTCTAATATTTATTGTGAAAAGAATCAAAGACTAATTTTATATTTAAGTTTAGGTTTACAGATGGAAACAAAAAATTTAAAAAATGATGTGATTAAGATATATATGATAATTTTTTTTAAAAATTAAATACATACATAGTTATTAGTAAGTAGCAACCTCCAAAGAGTATATACAACAACTAGTAACCTACATATACCCTACCTGGAGATCTTCACTCATGTTATTAACCATTGGGCCCACTCAAATGCCCAATGGTTAATTCTCTCTATATTTATATTTGTTGGATGAAAGTACATCTCCCATTTTGGTGACAAGCATTAAAGGATGGTCACAATTTCATTTTTGGTTACTGAATTTCACTTTTTGGGTTGAAGAGACTCTTTCTAGAGCCAACAAGTTTATAACATTGTTGGCACATGTAGGCTCTAAAAACAATTATCAAATAAAACTAAAACTAAAAACATGCCCCTTTCAAATTTAGAAAAACAAATATCAACCAAATATCATCCCATCCATGATCCAAGGCAAACCTAACAAGTAACCAAATATTAGATCTCATCTATGACCCGAGTATCAATCCATTTCTCTTTGTCTATCCAGTATTAGTGGTACATATATGTAGGTTTCAAAAGGTAGTGTTTTAAAACATCCAATATTAGTGGTCCATATATGTAGGTTTCAAAAGGTAGTGTTTTGAAATTTGTAAAGAGGTTAAAGTAGGTTAAAAATAAATATCCATTTTTCACATAAAATAGTGAATTTTAAATATTACATTTAAATAATTAAATCTTAAAATATTTAAAATGCTTTCTTCAATAAAAGATCCAATATTATATTTTTAAATGATTAAAAATACACAAAACATGATATATACTTATTATTTGAAAAAATATCTTGTAAATTTTCATTATTTCAAACTTTTATGCTTGTTATCTATATTGAACTAATCTATGAAATAATGTACTAGCACAACCACTTAATTTGTGGTTGGTGAAGTGAAAGCACCAATACACTCCAAGTTAAGTATCACAAAATTATATGTAATTCATGTCTCAACTAGTAGTCCACCCCAAATGCATTCATGCATCAGCTATGCCTTTATCAATCATCAATTATTTAAATTTATATCATGAATTGTTGGTTATTCAGTCATGACTGCATCAAGTACCACGTACTAGTTATCCATTCATGAACTACAGGTTATATATATATTTATAATTGTTTATTTTAAATTTTGAGCGAATGCCATAGACTCAATCTAGACAATACACTTGTCTCATCCTCTTAAGGCTTATGCTTGTAAACATTTTTAATATGTTAGATTAATGCTCATAAACTTTTATAACAATTTTGAGTTATATTAACACAAGCGTAGATCCATGATCCACAACTTTTCATTTACAAAGCATTGAGACTAGCAAATCCCTTGAATCTAGCACTTTGGTTTACAAATGAAATGAGTCAATCCCTCCCTTCCTCTAGACTCTTGATTAAGCTAAAGTTAAAATAAATTTATACTAATATAAAACATAGAAAACTGTAAAAATTGTTCACTTACTTTTTATATCAATTTATATATACATTAATAACAGTGAGTTATAGAATGTACTATTTTGCTAATATTACCATTAATGTGCTATATTAATGTTCTAATATGAGTATGAGTATTAATGTGCTAATATGAGCATTAGTATTAGATATCATTACATTCCAATAATAATGAGAAAGAGATATACCACACGACTCTTATGATTTTTCTACTCAAAATTACTATTCCTATCAGGATAATACTAACAATAATTTTTCCTTTCACTTTTTCGGTGCATTCCATTGGTTTCTGGTTCTGCTCAACTCAAAGCTTGG
The DNA here is from genome assembly GCA_001517045.1 of Pseudotsuga menziesii. Classification (NCBI taxonomy): domain Eukaryota; kingdom Viridiplantae; phylum Streptophyta; class Pinopsida; order Pinales; family Pinaceae; genus Pseudotsuga; species Pseudotsuga menziesii. The sequence continues at coordinate 206,101 of LPNX010439694.1, forward strand.
GCGTAAATTTCAATGAGGAAGGAACCCTAATCTGGGTGGACCTGTTGAAAGTTGGATATATACATCTGCAGCTAGTCCCGGAATTGACAAGCCGTCAATTTGTAGGGTTCCTGGAACGGTTGGGCCTGCAGAATTAATTAGTGACACGACCCACATGTTTGTTACTGCCTTCAGTCCTGCCGGCCGACCATGGCCTTCCAGACAGAAAGCTGGGAGCAACGTCTGTCACTAAAAATGGAGTCCACCGTTTGCACATCGCACTTTCACCGCAATGTTATAAATTAATGTACATCTTATCCGATATATGATTCTCTATGGTTTTGATTCAAGTCCCGCCCTAGCAGCAAACGTCTAAAATGCAAGGCCAGGCTATTTGAAGAATATTAATAATAATAAACCGAAAGTTCCCATAATCCACTGGCCATTATTACACGTAGTTTTAAAAATTCAGAAATATGACCCACTGATAAAGTGCCGTCGTCATGCCATCTCTTTTGGATGCATTATTTGAACTTGTTAGGGCAAGAAATGGCAAATACCATCCAAAACTCTTACAATTGCCTTTTTGTATTTAAATTCTTCTTGTCACGCGTATGATTTGTCATTTTCTTTGCAATTTCTTCCCACCATAAAGTGGAATGGTTTAGGTTATTGTATAAGGCGGAGTATCTACTCATATAGTTGTCATTTTCTCAGCAATCCCTTATCATCGTAATGGAATGATTATTCATGTGATTGGCATTTCTCTGTAATTTATTATCATTCATATGGTGGAAATTGGAATGGTCATTGGTGGAGTAGATATTCACATGATTACCATTTTGTACCATTTTGCCACTCATATGAATAAAGGGTTATTAAAAAATTAAAAATTAATTTTAATTTTAAAATATTATATTTTGTAATCTCATAATTATTTTATAATAAAAAAGTAATATTTAAAATATTTATAATCATTTTAAGATGTTTTAAAAACTATTATAAATATAATTTAGTAGCTTTAATAGACAGCAAAATTTTGAAAATGATGAATAAAAAAATTGCAAATTCAAATCTAAAATTTTACAAATTATTATTTTATAATTTGCAAATTATATTTTACAAAATATTTAAAATTATCATATTATTTTTTAAATTAAATTTTGCTTTCTTATTTTATTATCAAAACAATATTTTAATTCTTACCATATTAAATATTTAAAATTTTATATTAATTTATTAAAAAAACATGATATGAATTAATTATCTTCAATATTATATCATTTAACTTTTTTAAAATAGATATAAGTTATTAGGATATATATATATAATTTAAATAATATTATTTGTTTCTATATTTTAATTTTAAATGCTCTATGACATTCTCTTTATAAAAGTGAGTTTTCTCTCATGAAAAGTATGGCTATGACTAGGTACTTAATGTATAAGAATAAGATAAATAATATAGAAAATCATAGTTGGTTTAAATTCTAGTCAAAACCATTTACCACTTAAGAGAGGATGGTATAAGACGACAACTTTTTAGAGGTTAAAAGAAAATTAAGATATTATAAGGAGGTCATAACTATAACATGGAATATCAAAATTATCTCTTTGTCTTAACCAATTTAGGTTGAAAAATCCCTAAAACACCATGGGTCGAAAAGATTTAGCTATGTGAGTCTATGAGAGTTGACGACAAATGTCATCCACATTGAATGGCACTTTTCCTAATCTATGCTACAATTCTAACCTGTCAAAATTAAGGTGACCTAGGAATGCTTATTTCTAAGCTTTTTTATCATAAAAATAAAATTTATAGCAATCCAAATAATTCATTTCAATTTTCTTAAGGTCCAATAAACCAAATGAGTCTCATGGGACATTAATCTTCATGATCATCAATTAAAATATAATATTTAATTTAAATATATATTATAATCTAAAGAGTGGTTATTTTAATTATATTGTTATCCCCAAAAGATATTCTTCTCATCTTGATAAACAAATAAGAATTCTCAAGGATTTATGCTCTCGTATGAGCATGACCATCAATACCAACAAAACTAAAGTTAGGTTGATAAAAATTAATAAGGTCACTTATACTCATTTTTTGTATGATAATAACAACTTGGAGGAAGTGAACAGATATCTTGGGATTGTTATCCATCAGAAGCTTCATTGGATCTACAACATCGAGAAAAGGATTAATGGAGGGTGGAAAGTTTATTTTGATATTGAAAACAATTATAAGTTGACAAACCTTGTGATGTGGAATAAGAAGAAATTCCTCTTTTAAACTCTCATCACTCTCGTGTTCTCCTCTATAGGTGTATTGAGGTTTGGGGTTGCAGTCTCTCTAGAATATCTTGGAGAAGATTGAGCAAATCAAGAAGCATTCTATAAATTACAATCTTATAATCAAAAGCACTACGCCATATCCTATTCTCCTCATTGAAGTGGGTCTTTCCCTCATTGAGAGGATAGCTAGGAACTAGGTACATAAAGTATAAGAACAAATTAATTAACTAATTGGGAAACCAAAGAGTTCAAAAAATTGCTTTAAATTCCCGTCAAAACCACCTAAGGCTCAAGCAAAAGATGTCATGTCTTGGTTGAAGATGTGGGGAATTGATGAAAATGACAATTTGCAAAAGATAAATGATATTAAAATATTACTATTTGAAGTTCAAAGAGAAGATGTGGTGTGATGAAAATTTAAAAGAAAAAAATAATAAGATATTACAAGGAATTCATTAATCCTAATCTTAAACATCAAAATTATCTATTTGGTATAACTAGTAAAGAAGAAGATCCACTTAGCTAAAATAAGAACCAACTCTTATGAGCTACATAGTGAAACAGGGTGTTGGACCTTTACTCCGTGTGTTGACATATGTAAAACTACTAGTGTTTATGATAAAAACACTTCCTCTTAGAATGCCCTAGATACACCCACATAAGATGTGTTTATGATAAAAACACTTCCTCATAGAATGCCCTAGGTACACCCACGTAAGATATCGACACTTCCTCTTAGAATGCCCTAGGTACACCCACATAAGATATCCGTTTCAAATTTTTTGTTGCAATACAAACCTATACATTATTAATTTATATATTTTAAAGCTCTATACTTATATAGTAAACTTTTATTTGTTTTAAATTTATATTATTTAAATAAAAAAATAGTTATTAAATCTTAAAAAATGATATAGCAATATATCATTATAAAATATTACAAATATTTTTTCTTAAACCAATTATTTATTTGGCAAAACATCATATTTAAAAATGATTAATTCTAAATACAATAAAATAGTATGATAAAATAAATATTTTCAAAATTTTGGATAAATGTTATATATATATATATATATATATATATATATANAAAAGTTATGTATTATATAATTTTTATATGAATTTTACATATTTGAGAGAGGAATAACAAAACATTTTAAAATTTTGAAAAATGATTCCTCTAATATTTTTTTCATTAAATTTTATATTTTAATAATTAAACAAAATTATGGTAAAATGTAAGTGTGGTGTTGGTGAAGGAAGGGAAAAAAATGGAATACTACCATGTTTGGTTAGATTTCTTATTCATTAATTACTAATCACAATTAGTAATGACGATAGTAATGATGCAGGTTAATAATACTTATTAAAAAAAACTTTAAACTTTAATAAAAAATTAAAGAAAACCATACTTAACCATTCACAATACTCATTATAAAACAAAGTAAAATTAATACTAAATTAAGTTAGCAAAAGTTTAAAGTTTTTCAATATTATGTGTTAACATATCAATAAACCAATACAAGGTTTCTTTTATAACATATAATATGATAAGACAAATTTACAAAAAAAATGCATCTCAATATCACCTAAATATGAGGGTTTATGTAGGTAATATATGAAGGATGTCTAGGTTTTCTACAAAGTGATAATCTTCTCTAGGAATAGATTCTTCTCCATGGATAGATATTATGAGATTGGGGAAGATAAGTGAGTAATCCACGAAGGATTCACTCAATGAATCTCTAACATAGAACGTTCGTTCATGGAATATGAAACAATACCCCTAATTTTAGTAAATATTGGAAAATACCTCCCAAAATCATTTTTTAACCCCTTCCCGATATGCCTTCCTGATTTAAAAAACCCCTATTTTCACTATATATTGTATGTATCGATTTTTTCATTTACATTTTTTATGCCCCTTTATATATCTACTTAGTATATTGACATGATACCCCTCTTATGACCCCACATGCATTCTACAATGCACTTTTCTTATTTTGATGTATATTGTGGATGCACATTACTTCACCCACAATGCAATTACTGAACCACATATCATTATGATTTGCGACATCTAATGGTCTAATGAAGAGATGGGAGATCACTTCTTGTATGTCACTGGAGTCAATGCACCTAGTACAAAATTTAGATTCAGTGTTGCAGGCCCCCAATTGTCGACTAAGCCTCTTGTGGGTTGGTTATACAAGCCCCCATGGCCTATAGAAAGCACTAGGAGGCTGACTAAGCCTCCCAAGGTCTGTAATAAGCACTAGTGGTTGGGTATCCAAGCCCCCAAGATCTTACAAATTGAACTTTGTCAAGCAATGTAGCATTTAAAAAGAAACTTCCTCCACTTGATTTGTAAGATCCAAGTAACGTCTTGTACTATAGGAAATAGGGCTAAACCTGATACAATCACCAGAAAACTTCATGGCTATTTATGACTAAAAGTAATTTCATGTTTTCTCTCCTTGTTTTGAGAATAAAATATATGCCATCCTTCATAATTCAACACCTAATTGTGAAACATATGCACTAAAATGTATCCTTTTAATTGATGAACAAAACTATTCCCAATATTGTCTTCTTATGTTGTTTTCTCTTATGCATTGACTGTAAACAATGAATGAAATGTGTATAGCGATACAATTGAAGCTTTTATTCATTAATGGAATACATATTACTATATTTGTATAATGTAAAACTGATTAGACAATATTAGATAATTTTATTGATGTCCATGAGTGACCAAAGTAGGTCAATGGAATTGGACAGTGGATAGTGGAACCATCAACAAGACACAATAATAATGGGGAGTGACATGGCTACTCCTATGTGAAAAAATAAAGACATATAGAAGTACCAAGTGTCATGCAACACTACAACAAACAATATAATAAATTACAACATTAAAAATGCAAACCAATACTAGATAATGTATATTTCTCTATCAAATAAAGAAGGAGATTTGAAAGGTTATGGCTCTAGTATCAATAAAGAAAACGATGTTTTTTTGTTAGACCTCTTAATCCTAAGTTTTATAATCTAGGTATTTTCTAGTATTATATTAAAAGAATAAATTAGTTTAATGTGGAAATAGATTTTAAATAGGATTGTTTCTTTGTAAATGACACCTATCATTTCCACATGATTATATGATTGGTTGTCATCCTACTTCTTAGTATAGGTTTGAGCTATATAAACAATCTCTCTTCTCTATGAGAGGTTAAGAGAGTCTTGTGAGTGTTGATGTATACGGTTCTTTTCCTTAGTAATAAAATTGTGTGTCTGAGGACACTTATTCATCACTTGGTATCAGAGCCATGATGAATTGATGTTGGATTGACAAAGGGTGCTAGTCTTCACAACATCGATGTGGTGACAACAACGTTATTTGGGAGGTAACTTTTGTCATCAAAATTGATAAGGAAAATCTAGTTGTAATAAATTGCAGATTTATCCATTGTCAGGTTTTTGTTGTTGCATAGATCTATAGATCTTTTAATTCAACAATTTTCTAATGTACTGGTCTTGAGAGTCTAAAAAATTGCTTTAGATCTATGAAAGTCTAGCAATTTTTTTATAAAGAGTTATTATGTTTCAATCATGATCTTTAAAATTATGGATTTTGCTATCCTTTTGTTTTGAGATCTTAAAAATAGAAAGAAAAGAATCTAGTTTTTGGCCTTTGACCAACAACTTCCAATATTTAGTATGATTGATTTTCTCCAAGCCAGCGATCTATCTGCCAAATAGAATTAAAACGATCTACCTCTATGGATCTAGCCATCTAGAAAAGCCTGCGATCTACCTTCATATGTAATCTGAGCCTGCGATCAAATTCCTTACGAAGAATTCAGTCAAAGAGACCACAAAACCAAAATAATCAAACATGAAGGGATATGAGTCAAATAACTTGTATAAGATTTAATAGAGTTGGTCATTTTGTTGTCGACTGTAGAACATCGAATAACAAGCTTCCAACATATAAACAACCTTCAAATTCAGCACAGTATGCAAATGCCAGTAATCAAGGGAAACATGACGATGAAAGTGGTTTTGCGTTTGTTTTTTAGCTATCCCACCATCATAAGGTTTATTATCTACTAATAGTGATTTTGAATATGTTTGGTTGTTAGATACAGGGGAAACTCAACATATGACCTTTAGAAAATATTTCTTTTGGTCTTTCAATGAATGTAAGCTCATTTCAGTTTTTTTAGCTGATGACACTATACATACACCTCAGGGAAAAGGTTGTGTGAAAGTTTAGCGTCCTGGTATCAGTGAAAAGTTCTTATCAAATATCTGGTATGTTCCAACTTTCAAGAAGAACTTACTATCCTTAGTAACAATACGACAAGCAGGTCATGCAATGAGAGATGGGTTAACTAAAATTCATTCAATCAAACATAATTATAAAACTGTCATGACAGGGTATAAAGATGGAAATCTTCTTAGAATGAAAGGAACTTTCATACCTCAAAAGCATGATTTTGCAGCTATAGTAGAGTCATAGAACTCTCCTATAAGATTATGGCATGCTAGATATGGACACTTAAATTTTGACAGTCTCTCTCAACTTCAAAAGCAAGAAATGGTGAAAGGGTTTCCCACTTTCAAAAAGATAAATGCAAGATGTAAAGCTTGCTTCTATGGAAAAAAAGTAGAGAATCATTTCCTACTTCATCTTAGAGAGAAAAAAAATGTTTGCAACTTATTCATAGGGATATTTGTGGGGCTTTGGAAACTTCTCTAGGAGGGTGTAAATATTTCTTACTCTTTATTGATGATTTTACCCGCATGACTTGGGTATACTTTCTGAAAGCAAAATTTGAAGATTTTGAAAAGTTTAAAGAATTTCAAAACTTGGTTGAAAGAGAAACTAAAGAGAAGATTGGAACTCTAAGAACGGATAATGGTGGAGAGTTTACTTCCAACAAATTTCAGAATTATTGTAAAGACAGAGGGATTAAGAGACATTTCACTAATGCATATACTCCACATCAAAATGGAGTTACTGAAAGAATGAACCATACTTTAATGGGAATGGAAAGATCCATGATGCAGTTTAAAGGACTTTCTTATTCATATTGGCTTGAAGCAGTACATATTGCAGTATATTTAAGGAACAGATCTCCAACCGCTTCTTTGGATGGAGTTACACCATATGAAGCTTTGTATGGATATAAGCCTAAAGTCAAACATCTTCGATTTTTTGGATTTGTTTGTTATGCCTTAGTTCCAATGGAGAAAAGAAATAAGTTGCATTCTCAAAGTATCAAATGCATCTTCATTGGATACTCTGATCAAAAGAAAGGGTATAGTTTGATTTCTGATGGAAAATTTATTGTGAGTAGGGATGTGATATTTGATGAAACAGAAAGTGAAAATTCAGATGAAATAAATCATCTCCTTAGTCGATTAGAAAAGAAAAACATTAAGACTAAGGGTAAGTTAAAAAAACAAACCAGTTCAGTCTTAATGGTTCGAAAAGGATATTGTTTCAACTGAGATTCTTCCTTCATCAAATCAAGAAATTTCACAACCTTCAAATGGCAATGAGAAGAATTCTTCTGATAGTGATACTTCAAGTCCAAAATCTTCAAATTCAGAAAGTAGCTCAGTTTATATTTCTCAAAATCAACTTTTTGATAATAATGATGAGACTGAAACAAGTTCAGAATCGACTCTACATCAAAGACCAAAATGGACCATACAACTTTAAAAAAATGTTCATCGTGATGAAGTTAACAAAATAAGAACAAGAAGTTCTTCAACACAAAAACAAATGTTGCATCTTTTGCTTCCACTGAGCCTGATTCTTTTTTTTGAAGCAATGAAACAAAATGAATGGTAGAAAGCTATGCTTAATGAATATAACTCCGCACTAGAAAAATGGAACTAGGAAATTAGTTTATTGTCCAACTAATTTTAAACCCATAGGTTTCAAATGGGTTTATCGAATAAAGTAAAAGTCAAATGGCGAAGTTGATAAATATAAAGCAATACTTGTTGCTAAAGGACTTACTCAACAAGAAGGCATTGATTATGATGAAACTTTTTCTCCAATAGCTAAGTGGAATACAATGAGAACAATTATAAATTTGGCTGCACAGAATGGTTGGAAATTACATCAAATGGATGTTAAAAGTGCCTTCCTAAATGGTGATTTGAAAGAAGAAGTTTTCATGACTTGATCCCAAGTATTTGAGGCTGAAGGATAAGAACATAAAGTCTGTAAACTCATAAAGGATTTATATGGTTTGAAACAAGCTGCTTGAACTTGGTATGCAAAAATTGATGAATACATTTGAAAAGTTGGTTTTCAACGAAATGAATCTGATGATAATTTTTATTTTTGGATGCAAGACAAACACTTTAAGATTAGTATACTCTATGTTTATGATTTAATCATAACTGGAAATAATGAAGATCACATTAAACAATTTAAAGGAGAACTTGAAGCAGGATTCAAGATGACAGATTTAGGAACACTTCATTACTATCTCTGAGTTGAAGTCACTCAACATCCAAACAACATATAATTCCTTAGTCAAACTAAGTAGGACATTGATTTATTGAATACATTTTGCATGGAAGAGTGTAAACCTTCTCTTACCCCTATGGAGCAGAATTTGAAACTGTCAAAATTTGAAGGGGGGGATTTGGTAGATAGTACAAAGTATAGGAAATTGATTGGAAGCCTCATTTATTTGACAATTTCTCACCTGAATTTATCATATTTAGTTACTATACTTTCAATTTTTATGTAGGAACCAAGGGAAAGTCATTGGAATTCAGCAAAAAGGGTGTTAAGATATATTCAAGGAACAAAAGACTTTGGTCTTCTTTAGAAGAAATGAAAATACTTTACTCTTGTTGGATATTCAGATGCAGATTTTGCAGGAGACATTGATAATTGTACATCCACTTCTAGGTACTTAATGAATTTGGGTTCAACAACAATTTCATGCAGTTGCAAAAAGAAGCCGACAGTTTCCAATTCTTCAGCAGAAGACGAGTACATATCAGCTTGGGAAGCAACATGTGAGATTGTTTGGCTATGCAGGATATTACAAGATCTTAGTGTAACACAAAAGTCAGCAATAACGATGGCCAAGAATTCATTTTTTCATTCAAAGACAAAGCATGTCGACACCAAATATCACTTCATCGGATCTCTCATCGTCAAAGACATCATCAAGCCTCAGTATTGTCCATCTGAAGATCAAACTTCAGATATTTTTACCAAGCCACTTGGTAGAAAAAAATTCACTAAGTTCATAGATGAACTTGGTATTTGTAAATATAAACTTTCGGATTAAAGGGGGGATTGTTAGACCTCTCAATCCTAAGTTTTATAGTTTAGGTATTTTCTAGTATTATATTAAAAGAATAAATTAGTTTAATGTGTAAATAGATTTTGAATAGGATTGTTTCTTTGTAAATGAAACCTATCATTTCCATGTGATTATATGATTGGTTGTCATCCTACTTCTTACTATAGGTTTGAGCTATATAAACAAGCTCTCTTCTCTATGAGAGGTTAAGAGAGTCTTGTGAGTGTTGATGTATTTTTCTTTTCCTTATTAATAAAATTGTGTGTCTGAGGACAGTTCTTCATCATTTTCCCTAATAATATAGCATGGATTATTTCGTGCATTTAATTATAAAAAAATGTCCTTTTGGATCCATCATCATGAAGTAGCTTAGAGTTCTTACAACTTTTTCAACTGCCTTATTTGTCCACTATTTGTCACTCTTGGAGAATCCCTTCTTGAAGCATGTACATCTGCATTGATGGCAAAGAACACATACAACAACAAATGATATTCCCCTTCAAACACTCTTCAGACTAACATATGAAGGAAAATGGGAAAACAAAAGACACACAAATTCAAGTGCATATCAACTCAACATGAACTACAAGTATAGTCAAGATAAAGACTCTACTCCAAATTTTCAAAACAAGAAAAGAGGAAATACCTCATCTTTTTTATCAATCAATGCTTTCACAAAGGAATCAACTTCAATAAAATTTTGTGTAGAAAGAGCTAACCAAGGGGTGACCTCCCTATAAATATTTGTTTCATTTTCCAAATTGATGGCCAGGTGCACGAGGGAGTAGGAAGTAGAGAACTATTTTATCTACAAGCAGACCAACAATTATATTACAAATATAACAACAACATGAAAGAAGCATTAACTGTAAATTCTAATAAAAGGGAAACTACATTCATATATACCTTTCCCAACTATGATCTCAAGGATTTCCAAGACACTCAATGCACACTCAATGATGCATCCAAATCAGTGGCCCAAATATTTCGATCATCAACTACTTTTTTAGTTGGGAATACAACCTCCTTGATGAGGCTGAGATTCAGTGTTCCACGCACAAGATGAATCCCAATAGAAGAGATACCCTTAGAGTAAGAAACGATCATGCAAAGAGAAAAGTTTCATAGCATAAGATGTAGAGCAGATATGAAATCAATTCTTCTAATAATAAAATACAAGAATAAGGGAGACTTAATTTTTTTTATAAAAGCAAATAAGGAAGGATCTTACTTGTAAGTCTCACCAGGTATATCAACAAAATAATTTTCTATGAGCATATTGACACTGAAGGATGCTCTTTGCAAGTAAGAGTATGCCTTCATAAAATCCTCCAATTGGTGAGCATCAAGGTCCATTACAAGAAATAGTTCATTAAACTAAACCGTAAGAGTATGTAGTGTGGGTAATCTTAAGAGTATGACTTCTAAAATGGTCCTCCTAAGGAAAATAATAAAATAATAGTTAAAATAGTAAAATAATATTTATTAATTTTGGAGGAAAAAGAAAAAAACTACTTTTTTTGCTCGTATTTTCAACATATATCCCTGTGTTTTTACTCAAATTTCAAGCAGAAGGGATCGTTGGATGTATAATTAAATTCTGCATCCAACGAGTAGCCACACTGCATACTTTTGATAGACCCCGCTACCCCAAGAACAAGAAATATTTGAAAAAATGTGATGATGATGTAGCGGGGTCTGTTCTTGGGGTAGTGGGATCTGTCAAAAGTATGCAGTGTGGGTACTCGTTGGCCCTCCCGCTCGAAATTTGAGTAAACACACATGGAGATATGTTGAAAATACAAACAAAAATTAGTTTTTTTTATGACAAATATGTCAGGTCAACCATTATGGTTGACTCATTTTATTGAAATTCTAGTGGTTCTTGAATTCCAACTCACAAGAATTTATTGTTGGCTCGTTTTTTTATAAGGCCCATTTTAGACCCCAAATTTCCTCTAATCCATGTTGCACTAGCTACCCCACACTTGGACACAACTTCCCTGAATAAAAAATCACCGAATTTAACAAATTAGTTCTCTAGCTTCTTAAAACCTATTCATTTACATTATACTAACTAGAATCCTGTAGCTCGTGAATGAAAGAACTGAAGATTTACCAATGCATCACTTGTGCTATTATTTGGGTATTTATATGAGATTATGTTTGATAGTTGTCAATGGATACTTAAGTCACTAATGCAAGAACATGACATAACTCTATGATTTAGCAAACACAAAATAAGAGTGAATTTATTATACCCCAAGGAAGGGGGGATACCCCTTATTTCTTCTGCATATTATGGTGGATCAATTTCCATAAGGAGGTGATCACTTACCCATCTACAGTACAGGTGATTAGTAATCTGCAAAAATAGAACAAGAAAATTAAATTAAGTATTTTCAAGGAATGGATGAAAATTATTCCAGTGAAATGACTTATACATTCTGACTTGCAAGAAAATACAAGCACCAACAACATATATTTAGCTCTTATTCTCACAATTTCATCTTCCTTTTATCAATTGGCCCACTGAAGAGAGGATAAAGAGGAAAACATTTAAACTTAAAGGGAAAAAGAACAATTAGATTAAGTTTTCATGTTCAATGCAACAAATCCCTTTCAACCTACTTGATCATGAGCTCCATTTGAAATTTTTTATTTTTATGAATGATAGATGTTATTGAGGAAGATAATAATACTAGTGTATTTCATACTCATTTATAAATGTTATCCAACTAAACACAAAGGAGAAAAAAAGGAATTGTATTTAGAGGCATAGAATCACTAGCATACCTGTAGGTGTTGGCGTAACCATTGCTCAGCCTCCATATTTGGAATTTTATTTTCAATGTATTGACCTTTCAAAGGACAAATAAATTCATAATAACACAATAGAGAGGTAGAGATGTTGTAAGAAAACTGATAGGAATATGGATAGGAAACAACCTTGTCACTCAGATTAACCACAAATTAACATAGAATAGAAACAATACATTTTCATCATTTGTCCAACATTAGTTCAATAAAAAGAAGTCACAATGGTTATCCAATATGTACAATCATTTTACTAGTTTCTCTTTAGGAATTAATAATTTATACATGAATTTTCAGCTATTACTAGCAGACAACAATGCCCCATGTGTAGTTTGTAATATGCATCACTATATCAGGTCCCTTTCTGTTGGGTATCTCTTAAATATCCATGCCTTACCAGTCCCTTTAGTAATATTATGAATGCAAATGATCCACTTTCCATTCCTTCGTCTTGTATTAGAGTTGTGCATTGGGATGCAACTAGAAGAAGAAACATGGACCGAATTTTTCAACATCTCATTGTTATTTTATCAGCAACAACCATCTTCCTATTAAAATTCAAAAATAAATATTCCAAATGGTTTGACTCAACAAAAAATCTCCATGTAATAAAGGGTGGATTCCAACTATAAACTTCGATAAACTAAAGTTCAGTGAGAATAATGAATGTGACCCATCTTATATAGTATGTTGAAGACTTGATATTGATAACAGTCCCAAGACTAAATTTTAGAACAGAGAAGTTATTGCTTCTAAACAAAACTTTAGTTCATATTTGATAGATAATATTGAAGAGGAATCAACCAACATTTTTCATTCTTGATGACAGGACTGAACCATTTTGCATAATTTGCAGTCATGATATGCCTAATTTAACCAAAATGAAGAATAACCAACAAAATAGAAATTCAAAATACAGAACATCGAAATTTCCAAAATAGAACAATGCTGTGTGCACTAGATATAAAAACAGAAAATATAAACCCTGACATTTATTCAATTGAGAGTCGAGACAAAATATACAAATATGCATTCATCCATCACCAAACAATCTAAAAATTAAAGGCACACTTTTTTCCCATTATCAAGGGATATGGTTTGAAACAAAACACATGTTGTCAAAGTTACCATAATAGATCCAAAAATTGTCCAGTTACACATTCAAATGCCAAAACTATGGGAAACAAATGCCAATTCTAATTACTATGCACTTACGCTAGACCAATATGAATTTATGAACTCATCAGATGATCTGGAGAAGAGGATGGATTCTCTAAATCAAAGTGCCCAAAAGTACCCAAAGTGCCCTTAAGCGCCCTAATTATTGCCTCAAAAGCTGTTTCCTGATTAGGATGCACAAATTCATAATAATTGGCTAAAATACATAATTAGAGGCTAAAGTGGCACCTCTTAGAGCGGATTTTATGAAAAGGTAGGAGGGTACGTCTATAAAAATAACATCGATAAAATACATTGTAACCACCACAGGGATCGTATAAACATTAATTAAATGATATTCTAGGCACCACTGAGAGCTGATTTCTATGATAAGGTAGGGGGGTACATCTCTAAAAATACCATCGATAAAAGACGTAGGCACCACTGGGCACGGATCAACTTATTGTGATCCAAAATCAGGTTAATCCCACTGGGGCTTAAAGAGCCCACAAGGGCTTGGAAGGATTCCCACAGAGCTTGGAAGAAGCCTGTAGAGGCCTGTAGATACCATAGAAGCTTAAAGAAGCCCACAAGTCAGAAGTAAAGGAAGTCCATGTTCTGAAGATGAAGGGAGCCCGAGCTTTGAAGACCGAGGAAACCCGCAGGTGTAAATGAAGCCAGAGAAGGTCAAGCCCGCAATTTTCGAACGAGATGAAAATGAAAAACTGATCCTTCTTATGCAACCACCTCAAGCATGGCCAAAATCAGTCAAATTTAGTACCAAATATGCCCGAAAGAAAAAAAAAATTCCCTCGAGCACATGATAGGAAAGAGACATGTTAATCAACAAAAAATTGACAACTTTGTTCTATTCTTTTACTATGCGTACAAAAAATTCATCATAGATCACCTTTTGGCATTGATCAGAAGTAGGTTGCAAAGTTGAGCATGCAATTTGTAGTTTAGAAACCATATCAAAATTGCCTTGGAGACACTCCTCATAAAATATCATCACTTGCTCTACTACGTGTGAAGAGGTACTAGTGATAATTAATCATAGTACAAAAAACATACGGTGCATTGAATTCGTCTTTATTGAAAAATAAATAAACAATAAAACAATAACTCAACCCCTAGGGAAAAAGAGTAGTTGTTCACCTAGAAAATCTTTGTAGGATCTTTGTAGTGCCAGTTGGTGGTAAGTTGTTTTGATGTTGCTCATTATTGGAAGAGGTGAATATGAAAAGTTTATCCTTCTTATGCAACCACCTCAAGCATGGCCAAAATTGGTCAAGTTTGTATCAAATATTCCCATAAGATAAAAACAGTCACCTAAGCACATGATGGGAAATATACATGTTAGTCAACAAATAATTGACAACTTATTTCTATTCTATTACTAGGATTGATCTCATGTAGCATAAAAGCTCATCATAAATTACCTTTGGGCACTGAGAAGTAGGTTGCACAGTTGCGGCATGCAATTTGTAGTTTAGAAACCATATCATAATTTCCTTGGAGACACTCCTCATGTAATAACATCACTTTAACTGCTACCTTTGAATATCTAGACATATGAATTTATGGTCCACATATGTTCCATGCAACAACTGAAAGTTTATCATCACAGTAATCAGAACGTGTAAAATAGTGCAACCAATAACCAGGGTTAATAATTTAAAGTGCCATTTAGCATATGATTTTCATATCTGTGTATGTGATAGCATAGATATAAAATACTAACTTAAGGAAAATTTAGTGCGAAGCTAACCATAATGTTATTATCATTCACTCGATCCTGTATGTAAGATCTGAAATATAAAACAATCAAGTCCCTTACCATCACCCAACTCTGAGTAGCAATAATTAGTACTAAGAAAATCCAAAACAATACTCAGTAAAATAATGTCAGAATTATATCACTTTGCATTCAAAGATGTAAGGTTCCAGATCTCAGTAAAAAATCAGACTTACATTTACCTAGAAAACTAATGCGAATAGGGTAGAAAACTAATCAAATCAATAAGATATATTTATACAAAATACACCACCATCTAAATAGTTTGAAATACTAACTTGTTTTTTGTTTTGAGTGTGCAGAGAAGGTAGCTAGGGCATACGAGGTCTGCAATACATATTGCAGACCTGTGTTTGATAAAGGATAGGGCTCGGATTGTGGGAGAAGTAGGTCTGCGTTTTTAGGGTTTTACACATAAATTATTTTTTTAGGGATTTCTTTTTTGATAAAATAAAAGTTACAAAAACACATAAAAATTAAGTCTAAAACCTAAGAGAAACAAAAATAACCTAAGAATAATATTTACAAGTATACAAATCAAAAAATTTAGTTTTGAAAGATAGATGAACAATTAGGGTTTGAAAAATTAAATTTTCTTAACCTAGTGTTTAATCATGCCAAAATTATAGGAAGAAGGGCCGAAAAAGGCTAATTTCTTCTACGTGTTTTTTCTTCTATTTTTCTACGTTGCTAAGAAGCATTTGTGTTTTATGTAGAAGGTTGTCTCCTAGTTTGGATGATAGTCTAAAAGTAGTTATTTACTATTGGTTGTATCTCTTGTATCTTAATAGAATGAAATAGAATTTAAGGATAAATACAAACACATTAAGGATAAAGAACACGTCAAAACCCTTACCTTATCATTTTCCTTTTGCCAGATCCATTTGACCATACAACTTGATAAGAGTTGTCCACGAGATGCATTTCCATCACCAAGACCTGCATAAATCATCAAATATAGAATTTTTATATGAGTAAATAATATATAAGCAAATAAACAGACATTTAAATCCTACTAAAAAGTCCTGTAGAAATCAATGAACTGTGAAATGTTAAATTTATTAACAATTTTTTAAGAAATAGACATGCATTTAAAAATTTACAACCATCTTTAATACATAGTAATAAAAGAGTATTTATACGTTAGTGAGCTCCTCTTTGTTTTGAGAAATTTTTTATATTCCCTACTGAACAGAGCCAACCACGTGAAGGTGGAAGCTCATATGGCCCCTCCTCCTCCTCACATTTCTCTCAATCCCCCATACCTAATAAATGATGTTGTTTACATAGAAAACATTTAAACATTCATGCATAACTAGGCTAGTCATCAAAACATATAAACATAAAAACATTGAAGCATAATGAGGTAATTCATATAAACATTGTTTTAGACTAACAACATCGATATACATCCAAATACAAGTCATGAATTTATACATCTACTTTTTCTTTGATTTCTGTTTTTTTTGCATTGAAATAACTGATGATAATTGGGAAATTATCATCATCATTTGGTGGATTATCTACAAAGCCATGTCCTGCTAGTGTTTTTGTTTCCATTCCCTCATGTATCATGCTTCTTGTACGCCGTTGACTAGGGCATGGAGGCAGTTCTGAAGGGGAGTGAACTACAACAACGACAATGGGAATATTGATATGTTGAAATATTATTGAAATTAATAGTCATCATTTTGATTAAAATTACAATATTTCTCTTTACCTGTCTGTGTAGATGTGACAGCTAGTGTGTTAATTGTTTCTCTACTTGCTAATTCTTCTTGTGGTTCACCCTCCTGAGCTTCACGGTCTTCGATCGAAAGAAGAAAATTTAAAAGTATACGCCAGGAAATAAATATCTATAATCATATTAAATATTTCTATTTCCAAAGCACACATACCAGAATGGCCACTCTGCTCCCCACTATCATGGGACATGCACACCCCAACATTAGCTGGTACAAGCGGTGTACCGTTGGATTTAGTGCTGCAGTTGCACTGTTGCTAAGAAGAAAACATAAATATTTAGTTATGGGTGATATAAAAACTGAATAGACTTTAATAATATACTACAATGATGTCCTTATTCATTTTATTTACCTGCATCTATGTCATTGGAGAGATTGGAGTCTGCCCCAAGCTTTTCCTATATTCAATGACACTTTTAAAACCATACTTGAAACCAAGATTTAGGTCTTCCTCGGTGGCAGCATCTTGGAATGTATTCCCTGCAATGCATAACACATATAAAATTCCCTCTATCAAAAACATATATTTGTTCACTACTTTGAAATAAATATTCCCCACAGTTAATCATTTAATTCTTACAATTCGGGCTCCTAGTTTTCTATAGCCACCATGGTCCAGTCTATGTTGCCCGTGCTTTTCCACTCTAGCCTTGGTTGATTTGGACGTGTCCGGCAGCCTATATATGAAAATTTTGAAAAACGTTAGATATCAAAATTCTTGCTTAAAACAAAAAAGAAAAAAATAAATGAGCATTTTCACTCAAAAGATGATATGTGTTGTACCTTGCTTTTACATGCCATGGTTGTTTTCCTTGTCTTTTTAGCAAGTTATCCTTTTCATATTCTATGAGTGCCTTCCAGTCTTTCTCCGGAACCATGGAAGGGAGCTCATGCTAGAGGTCAAGTTGCAATTTATCCCTATATTGGGCCCTGGTATATTTTAAATTCTCGTCAGCTAACTTTGCAACCACTTTCTTGTTGAATGTATTGCCGAACAAGTTTACCATGAGGTCTATCAATACATCTCTCTTTGCATTATCTTGGCTATTCCACCGTGTGAGAATGGTGGGGCCAAACAGCTCCAATGCTTTGTCATTCAAATTCCTGTAGAAAACATTGTTTCCTTCAGAAACGTGTAATCCATTAATTTATAATAATTTCAGCGTATTTCCATTTCAATTTCATGATTAAAATGAATAAATTAATTAATAAATACCCGCAATCTTTTGAATCTTGATCGAAACACAAGCGTCATCCACCAAAAAGGTTAGATCTAGTGATCTGGTGCTTTTAACTCATGCTGCTCCAGGAAAATTTTCCTGGTCATCTATAATAGGTTCATCTCCAGAGTCATGTGGAATCCTAGGCTCCGTCTCATCATGCTTTGGCATGCCATGCTGATCAAAATCGGTGCCCTCATCAATGGATTCGAGGCCAACCAGAGGATTTTCAAAAGCCTCATTGGTACATTGGTTTGTCGACATTGTTGCTGCATTGGTGCATGACTACTACCTATACCTGTCTAGACAATTTCTCTAGTCACGGGTTGTAAAAACTCCTACAAACGAAAAAATTTGCTTTATTAGAGAAGTTGGAAAAATAGAAAACATAATACTAGATATTAAATCATGTCATTGCTTAAAAAAATATGTGAACATGCCACTTACCCCATAATATTTTATTTGTTCTTTCATCTCTTCAATCCTTGCGCTGATCACCTGTGTCATGGGCCTTATGAAAGCTAAGGAGATCATCTCTATGTTTTCCTTTTTCAGGGCCTTCTTTATAGTATCCATAGGGTCTATGGAATATTAAATTTCATCCTCAAGCTCCTCATCACCTAGATGAAGTGCACTGGACTAAATTCATCAAACAATAATTAAGAAAAATATTTTTAACATCATTCAAACATTGTTATTGTAATGAAATTTAGTTACTATTAAGAACTGACACTTACCTGATGCGGTGTTGTGGCCGGTGACTTTCGACGGTCACCCCCTACTGATCTACTTCTAGTGGGTGATTGTCCACGGTCACCCTGGACCGTGGAAGCAGCAGGTGCCTTTCCACGGTCCCCAGCCTGTCACGATAAATCAATCAATAATTCACCATAAGGACAGAAAAATGTGAATGTCAACAGTGGAAATCGAATGTTAATAGAAAAAATTGAAACATTTAGTTATTATATTTAACACTTACCTAATGGGGCACAGAGCGTGACCTTCCACGGTCACCATGGACCATGGAAGCAGTAGGCGCCTTTCCACCGGTGCCACCCTGACAGAATAAATCAATAAATAAACGTTATGAAATAATTGTAACATAATAAAAAATGAGATATTGTAATAATATTTATTTTTACCTCGGAAGTAGAGGACACACGTTCTATTCCATGACGAACATGGGCATGAGACCCTTGCCACAGTGTAATAAGCATGTTGTCACATGGAAATATGTTGGGGTTGGAGTTTCTAGTTATTGTAGTCATATTTAGTTACTATATTTAGTTGATTCAATAATTGTAACATCAAAAAAATGAGATATTGAAATAATATTTACTTTTACCTCCGACGGAGAAGATACATGTTCTGCTCCACGATGATGAGCAGACCCCTGCCATAGTGTAATAAGCATGTTATCATATGGAAATATTCCCAATAAGCATGAAAAAAGAGTGGAAACTGAATGTTAATAGAAAAAATTTCAACATTTAGTTATTATATTTAACACTTACTTGATGGGGCACAGAGTGTGACCTTCCATGGTCACCCTAGACCATGGAAGTAGAGGACATGTGTTTTGTTGCATGACGACCATGGGAAGACCCATGCCACAATGTAATAAGCACCAAAAAAGCGAATGGTAACAATGGAAATTGAATGTTAACAGAAAAAATATCAACATTTAGTTATTATATTTAACACTTACTATTGGGCACCCTATATGGAAGTTAATTAAAGCTAACATACAGAGTGTTCAATATAAATTGTCAACCCAGGGAAGTCTTTTATTTCAAGGATAACATGCACTATATATGCTTTAAACACTAGGTTGTTGTAAGTAAATGATCCTACTTTCATGTTCAGCCACACTCATCCCATAATCCACTTAATCTAATTTACTTTCTCAAGAATACAACCACAAGTACCTTTTATAATTCTTAATCTAGAATTGAAAGATTCAGGAAATAACATCCAGATTACTCTTGCAAAAAATGAAATCCTGATTGCCAAACCATCTAATGACCCACCCAATTATCCTGATTTAGTTATTCTAGAAATCCAAAGGACATGAATTGAATTCAACTATTCTAGAAATTCAAAGTACAGGAATGGAATTCTACAACTATAAAAACAAAGGAATGAACTGCAAAGATCTATGGAAACAACAATTGAAAGAACTAGGGATGGATAGGGCTGTTACAGCTATCACACAGTTGCATAAGAGACAATTAACCTATACAGTCGATTGGCACACAACACCACTGCAGTTTTATAAGAAATGAAATTACTGATTATCCAATGACACACTGTAAATTGATAACTATTGCAGTTTACTATGAAGAAAGGAAATTATCACAAAATCACACAGCATAATAAATATAATACCTAATTAAATCAGCAATCCCTGTGGGAAGGCGGGCCCATCCTTCACACATAGATGCTAGAAGTAACACACGTTAAAACACTGAGATCTAAATCAAACTCCTTGTATTAAAAATGGCAGATGAATCACGCAACCTTGATCATAGCTGATACAATAATTTAGTTAAATGTTCCACCCTTGGCTTCGAATGGTTTCCCATATTTATGCCATTCCAATCATAACCTCTTCCTACTATTATCAGGAAGCCATGAAGATCTCTGATCTTCAGGATGCCCTAATTACAGTCGTGGTAAGATGAGAGTAGCATATATAGGGAATCTGTTATTTGAGCCAGAAATAATGATCCTGATTGATTGAGAAGATATTCCACGAATTACAGCTACTTTTGAGCAGCGCCGCACTATTTCCTCCAAATCTGTCGTTATCCGTTGTAGCTACCCTTGTACAGCTCGTATGGAATAATACACTGGGACCACGTTCTTTGGGAAATGATGGAATGGATGGCGATCAGCTTTAGCAATGAATTTCCATTCCTCCTTTAGCATGTTCGGCTCACTACAGCTATATTCTCTATATCTTGAAATATCTTTATAAAACCATCATATGTTAGCATAATTTAAGATGTAGGGCCCTGATTACCACAATCCTAAGCATTAATAAAATAAGACAATAATTAACCATACCTTTATGACTTGAGGGGCCAAGTGAGGGAAAAAAATCTTTTTAGCATGCATAATAGGGTAGGATGAGGCAAAAAGAGATGGATAAGGGTGGTAAAAAAGGGGCCATTTCTGGGCCCAAAATCACCCCCCAACTGTCCTGTTGCATGTCCTTCTGCAACAACCTCCATTATTCTGAATCTGAATCTGGCATAATGCTTCGTTCATGGAGAGAAGAAAAGTTGTATGGGAATTCAGATGTTCCTTCTTTTTCTACAAATCCCTTATGGACAACTCAATATCTCCAACACTTCTGCTCTTCTGCCGTGGTTAATGAGAAATATTCCCTGTACGGTTTTGCTGGCCACCAGATGAGAGGAAATTTAAATTTAGTCCCATCCAATTAATCCCACATTCCCTCATGCATCCAACATAACCCTCAATCCTGGAAACTGCTTGTTCAAAATTCTTGTAACAATAGCGGTCCCTATTTCTAAGGGTTGGAGAGGCAACCTGCCATCTGTGCTGACTACCTTCCAAAGTTGTTCGTTGATGCATGGAAATATGGCTGGTACACGTAGAAATAACCCTTTCCTTAAGTTCCATTATATGCCGAGTTTGGATGGGACATGAGAGTAGACTTTGATGTCGAGCAAGGAGAAGACGAGGATTTTGAGGTTTGCTTCAGATCCAAAGATTAGAGTGGGCCTCATTATGGGAGAAAGTTTGGAAATACCTTTCCCACTGAACATGATTTCTCACAAAGGAGGCAAAATCCCTCAGTTGAACATCTCCTAAGAAAGGAACAGGATTCGAATGGCGGTCCAAAGGACAAGCCATATCATGCAAATAAATCTCACACAGCAAATTCTGGTCCTCAAAACCACTTCCCAGAAATGTTTCCACGAATTTCGCCGAGGTTGCTATTTCATATGATCTCCCTTCTTTAATAGCCCTCAGTTTAAACCAAATAAACTTCTTGAATAAAAACACAGGGTAAGAGGAGGATGGTACTCTAGTACCCAATAATTCCTGAGAAAAAGCATACAGCTGGTAATTTTCCACCTGCATGGACTTGAACTTTTTTAGCTCCTTTAGCTCCTTCTGTAGTTCTTTCCCATGGATTTTCTGGGTCATGAGTTCTTCTGCCCATTTTTCCTTTAGTTCCCTGATGATCTTTCTATGTTCAACGAGGGAAACCATCCATTCCTAATATCTCTCCACCTGACTTCTACACTTCCTCACTTCTATTCTCAGGATCGAGAGTTCTTCTGTAGGCTTCAGGATTTATTCTTCTTCAGGATGTTCTTCCTTATCAGAATCCAAATTGATAAAATTTTGAGGAAGTTCGGTCCATACCTTATCACCTGATGTGCCACATTGAACATCCTGCACTTCTGAGATCACTTCTGGGGGTGCTGGTTCTTGTGTAACAACATCCCTTCCTGAAATTTCTTCTGGAACAACTTCAACTATATGTAGTCTTGAAACAAATTCTGGAGATGCTGGTTCTTGTGTAACAACATCCTCTTTTTGGAGTTCTCCTATAGCAACTTCAGTAGCTGATTGCGAGGATGTTGGTTCTTGTGGGACAACTTCCTCCTGAATTTTAATCTCCTTATCTACCTGATTATCAGCTGCAACTTCAATAGGGGGATGCAAGGCTGTTGGTTCTTGTGTAACAGAGCCCTGCCCTTCTCCTTCTTCATGCTGGTGGGATTGTAGAGTTGATGTCATGTCTTTTTCAATATGGAGCTGTTCCTCAAGTATTTCAGTGTCCCCCGAGGATTGTGATTGCATTTGTTCATCCTCTCCTAAATCCAAATCAGGAATGATATCCATTCCTAGGTTGGATTCTTGTTGCATCCTGAGAGTATCCACAGAAATTTCCAGGGATGTTGGTTCTTGCGTAGCAACATCCTGGTTTACTTCCTCATCTTCCTCATGTTGGGGTTCCATTTCTATTATCTCTGTGTCATGAGATATTTCAGGAGTCATGGTGCAAATTTATTCGTTAAATTCCAGAATGTTCTCAATCCCTGGTTCTTCTTCCCCCATTTGGGTGGAAACTTGAACAAGAACATTCAAGGATGCTAGTTCTTGTGTATCAGCATCCTGTTCGACCTCAACATAGTTCTACTACTGGGGTTCCATTCCTATTGGTTCTGTGTCCTGAGAAGGTTTAGGGGTCACAGTGTAGACTTCTTCAACAAAATCAGGAATAACCTCATCCTCTGGTTCATCTATCCCGATTTGGGTGGAAATTTCAACAGGAATATTCAATGATGTTGGTTCTTGTGTATCAACATCCTGTTCATCTGCTACTTCCTTTTGCTGGAGTTTCTCTTGGGGATCCTCACCATCTTTCCAATCAAGTTGTCCTTGTTCTTCCACATCTATAGGCACGGGATGTTGTGTTACAAAGGCACGAACTATGACCTTGTAACCTGATTGGTTAAAGATTTCTCCACACACAGATCAAACCACTCTTTCTTCCTCATCACCGACCTCAGCAGGAGTTGATCCTTCTAATTGGTCTACAACTTCAACCAATGTGTGCATATTCCTTTCACTCTGTTTCCTGTACGCTTCCTTCCAATATTCTAATTCCTTCCAGAGTGATTGTACTTCCTCCTTTAATAGCCCATTTTCATACAAAAGTCCTTCAATTTGAGGTTCTTCTGCAGCCGGTTCCTGTGGGGCATCATTTTCTTTGGGTTTCAGAATGGGGAACTCAATTTTTGCTTCTAGGGTTTCCCATCTTGTCCATGCTAATTCTGCTGCTGTAACTGACCTAGTTATTTTTCATCTTACTGGTGGTGATGCCTGTATTTCATCTTTTGATCTCCTCTTTTTTCTTCGTGGTGCTGGAATTTGCAGATTTGCGGCTAATGTAGAAGGGATATCCTCTGTTTCGACATTTTCCTGTTCTTCCTCAATCATGGTTCCTCCCCATTTAGGGGAAGGTTCAATGGTCAACACCTCTATGTTTTCTTCTGTTATCATAGCTCTAACATCTTCGGTTTCAACGGTCGGAGCATCTAATGTTGCTCCACTTTCAACCTCTGCTGTCAGAGCTTCCCTATTATTTAGTATTTCTATAGCGTTTTCTTATACATTCTCCCCCAATTGTTCTACTTGATCTCCTGACTGATCCTACGATCCAGTCTCATCCCCCCCCCCAACTAAATTGGAGGGACTCTAAACCTCCTGTTGCTCTGCATTCCCCCCCAACTATGGATTGGCAGGCTCTTCTTGGTTTTGAATAGGCCCCATGAGTACAGGTACTTATATTTCCTCTTCTATTGGAACACTAGGCAAAAGAACGGGTTCCTGAACTTGACCTGTAAATTGCTCCCAGGTTTGGTTTTGTTGAGCAAGTGCCTGTAAAATTATTAATTTAATTAGGCCATGGTGGGTAAGGGAAGAGTGTGGATTCTTGGCTGTTTGGAACAACCCCTGCCATATCGTGTAAATCATTGAATAAATAAAATGGAATGTTTAGCAAGGCCCTGTGACGGAGATGAGATAATAAAGGAAATTCAGAGTAATAAACCGTTTGATACCTACCTTCACAGGTGATATACTTCTTGAGGAAAATTGCTACTTGATCCCATGGCCGAGGTGGTGACTGTAACGCTATCCCCCTCCGTGACTGTTGAATGTGCTCCCCTTCCCTGAGAAAATCCTGTACTGCTGTAGGATTGGGGGTTCTTCGTCCAAACCAAGCTCTGCCCACCTAAGGAAGGCTAGTGACCTCAGCCACTATTTCTTTAGAGACTTCAATACGTAACCCCCAAACCTCTGAGTGGGTTTCTATAAGATTCAAGGAAAATTGTAGAGTTGTCTCACGATGAAACCCATTCATGCATTGGAAGAATTTAGTCCAGCCCACAGCTTGAAAAATAGCGAAAACTTCGGTATTTCTTCTGAGTTCTCACATGTTTGGAGGTTCATCCCAAGCTGGAATACCCATGTTTGTTTGCCTTCAGAAGTGTGTTGCAGTCCAACAGATTACAAATCCCGACAATGGAGGTTAAATCACAGAGTATGCATGAACAATTGAGAGTGGAGTTGGGTCAATTAGGAAAGCTTGAAAGCATAAGATTATTTGGAATTTATCCCAATTTACGAAAGGTGGCAGTTATCAGGTAACATAAATAATCATTAAGGCGCACGAGTGGATGGTTAACGATATGGAGGTGTAATAATGGGCACATAAAGCAAGGTATGATTAATATTGTCAGATCTAGTTAATACTTAATCAATTAGATAATCAAAACCATACCTTCGAAAATATGCGATGGATGGTGACCTTTGGAGAATAGTAGAGCGTGTGAAGTGCAGCCATTTAAGTGTAATCATTATTGCAGGTATGTTGTAATGACCTTTTCTGCCGGTGAACCAAACCATCATGTCAAATTGGTCGAAAACATGATGAATGCTGGAGTATAAATCGGAATTGTCATCATCAAGAATCTGAGCCAGATCTGGAGGAGTCGCTAACCACAGTTGCAAAGAGTTCTGCTAATAATGGAGGAGTCACAACCGTAGACCATAGAGAAATCAAACTATTTAGCAAAGTCGCGGCCTTGGATTATAGGAAAAATCAACCAAATGTGGTGGATTTGCAGCTTCCAGAAAAGGTGAAAGTGGACAATAAGTGAAATAGTGTCGTAGCTGCTAGAAAAGGTGAAAATGGACAATATTAAAACAGTGTCATAGCTACCGGAAAAGGTGAAAATGGTAAAAAGTAAAACAGTGTTGTAGCTACTGGAATCAGAAAAAGGCTTTAAGCTGATAGAAGTTAATGGTGTTGCAGCTGTGTGGAATGGGATAAAGGTGGAAACTTATGGTGTTGCAGCTGCGCGAAATGGGATAAAGGCAGAAGTTTTATGGTGTTGCAGCCGCATAGAATGAGATAAAGGAAATTTTTTTACGGTGTTGCAGCTGCGCGAAATGGGCTAAAGGAAAAAGTTTTACGGTCTTGCGGCTGCGCGGAACGAGATAAAGGAAGAAGTTTTATGGTGTTGCAGCTGCGCGAAATGGGATAAAGGCAGAAGTTTTATGGTGTTGCAGCTACGTGAAATGGGATAAAGGAACGTGTTGCAGCTGCAACAGATTTGTTCAAGGAATTTTCTTCTGGTGCAGGAAGTTACAGAAGGAAGACCCTGGTCAATAGGCCCAATGATGACCACCGCTCCTTAGGCGCTTCCCTATACATTTTATTTAAAAAAAAAACGAATCAAGTGCAAAAGAAAAAGATAACAATAACAGTATAAAAAATCAATTTATATAACAGTATAAAAAATCAATTTATTTATGTACAAAAAAATTCATGTAATATTTATAGCTATTAACTAAGGATTGACAGGGGCAGAGAAAAATTCCTGCCCTTGTTCTAACTGGTAGTCTATATCAGCTACAATCTGTGAATTGAATGCGTCATTTGAAATGGGCTTATGGTACAGTCGCAGCCTATGACCTTTAGCAAATAATGGTGCATGATTCTCATCAATGGTTACCAGGCGGACCGTACCATTATCAAATACTCTGTCTACAAGTATGGGCCCAACCACCTTGTGCGTAATTTACCCTTGAAGTCCCTTTTGAATCTTGAATCGTATAATGATTCATAGTCTCCCTCGCAGAAGAATTTGTTTTTGGTGAATAGGTCATGCCAATTGGATCTTTGTTGCTAGATTAATACTGTCTGATCCACATCAGCTAAATGATTCTCGTCAAGTTCATTCAATTGATTCAATCTTCTCTTTTGAGCTTCGGTTACATTTAATTTTACCTCCATATTTGTCTTCAAAGTCTTAATTTCAAATTCAATTAGGAAGACAACACTTTTCCCATACACCAAGTCATAAGGAGAGAAACTTGTAGTGTTGCGCCAAGTAGTACGATATGCCCACAATGCTTTCGGAAGTCTATCAGCCCAATCTCTATGATGGCTCTTAACCGTCTTGGTAAGGATAGCTTCAATAACTTTGTTAGTGCTTTCCACCTAGCCATTGGCTTGGGGATGGTATGGTGAAGCTATCCAGTGCTGAATATGGTACTTTCATAGCAGATCTTCGAATTGATGCACTGTGGTCCTCCATCGGTAACCACTTCCTTGGGTACCCCGAAACGGGTAAATATTTCACCATATAGGAAATCGATCACAGCCTGGTCATTGGCTTTCACCAAAGCCACAACTTCTACCCATTTCGTCATGTAGTCGGTACAGACCAAGATGTAGGCTTTCTGCTTGGAATGAGGGCTGATAGGACCAACAAAATATAAGGCCCATCTATCAAAGGGTTCAACCACCAATTGTGGTTGAAGAGGCATTTGATCTAATCTATTGGGCTGGCCCATCCTCTGGTAGCTATCACAAGACTGGACATATCTTTTTGCATCCCTAAAAGGGGTTGGCCAATAGTATACCATTCTCAGTGCTTCTTTTCCTCCTATCTGTAAAATTCCCCCCACAAGGCTCATCATGGCAGGCCTTCAAAATATGGAATATTTCATCTTCTCTTACACATCTTCTGATCTCAAGATCAGGGCCTGTGTAGAAGAGATGACCATCTATCCAACAATACCTGGCACTTTGTTGAATAATTTTCCTCTTTTGCCTTTTGGAAAAATGTGCTGGAAGATTTCCTGCAACCAAGTAGTTAGTGACATCTACATACAAAGGGGAGTGAGATGAAATTGCAAATAAGTGTTCATCTAGAAAAGAGTCCTCGACAGGAAAATTATCATCACAGTTAGTAAAACAAGATAAGAAATCAGTGACAACATTTTCTCATCCAGGCCTGTCTCTAATGGTAATATCAAATTCCTTCAATAGTAATAGCCACCTAGTTACCCTGGCATTGGTAACAGGTTTATTCATTAGATATTTGATGGCCGAGTGGTCAGTGTGCACAAATGTAGGATATCCAGTGATATAATGTCAAAACTTGTTAATGGAGTAAACAATGGCTAAAAAATCCTTCTCGGTAACAGTATAATTAAGTTCAGCAGGGGCTAAGTTTTTACTAATATAGTAAATTGCATAAGGTGCTTGACCATCCTGCTGTCCTAAAACTGCTCCAATGCCAGTATCAGAAGCATCTAAAGAAATGTGAAAAGGCAGGGTCCAATTGGGTGCTCTTAGGATGGGAGCTGTGGACAGCTTCTCCTTAAGTTTAACAAACGCTATATGGCATGCCTGATTCCAAATAAATTGCACATCCTTCATTAATAGTGAAAACAAAGGAGAGGCAAGTTTGGAAAATTTTTCTATAAATCTTCGGTAATATCCAGCATGCCCCAAGAAACTTTGCACTTCTTTTTGAGTTATAGGAGTAGGTATATTTTTTATTACCTTGATTTTAGAGGGGTCCACCTGGATGCCATCAGCAGAGATAAAATGCCCCAACAACACTTCTTCACTCATCATCATATGGCACTTTTCAGTGCTTAAAGATAGATGGGTCTGTTCGCAGCGAGTTAAAACCTTTTCCAAAATTTTCAATGCTTCTTCAAAATATCTGCCATAAGGAGTAAAATCATCCATAAAAATTTCCATACTATCATTAACTTATTTTGAAAATATGCCAATCACAGCTCTTTGAAATGTTGTTGGTGCATTGCATAAGCCAAAGGGAAACACTTTGTATGTAAATTTTCCCCAGGGACAGGTGAAGGTAGTTTTATCCTGGTCTTCAGGAGCAATCTTGATTTGATTGTACTCGCTAAACTCATCCAAGAAGGAGAAGAACTTCTTCTCGGATAAGGTTTCAAGTACTTGATCGATGAAAGGAAGGGGAAAATGATCTTTCTGTGTTGCCTACTTCAGCTCTCTATAGTCCACACAGACTCTCCATTTACGATTTTTCTTGGGTACTATTACGAGTGGAGACACCCACTCGCTGTTTGAAATGGGATATATAAATCTTGCTTCCAAGAGTTTCTGAATTTCTTCCTTCACTATGTCCCTAAGATCGGGGTTCATTCGTCGTTGAGGCTGGCACACAGGACGTGAGTCACTTTTGATATAAATATGATGGGTGCACAAATTAGAGGGGATACCCCTCATGTCTGTGTACTCCCAGGAAAATGCCCCCTTGTGTTTTTTTGTGTACTCCCAGGAAAATGCCCCCTTGTGTTTTTTTAAGAGACTGATCAGGCGCTTTTGTTCATCTAGGGAAAGGCTGGGATTAATATTCAGGGTTTTTCTAGAATCTACCTCGACAGGAACACTTTTCAAATTTTTCAATACTGGAACTATATGAGTGTCACTGACTAATGCCTCTTCTGTGAAATTTTCTTGTTCCTCTTCACCTAGAGTAGTATTCAGGACCCAATAAATTTTCTTATTGACAGAAGTGGGTTCACTAATGAAATTATTAATTGCGTCATCTTCAGTTTCATCTTTAAAAGTTAAGGCCTTCCCTCTTGTTAATAATGGATGAACTCCCTCTTCTTCCTCTGGCTCCATCCATAACGGGGTTTTAGCTTCTAAGCTCGGTCGAGCTGGAGGATAGAGAGTGAGGTTCTTTGTCTCAATGCCATCTAATATGGTCATAGACCTAGATCGATAGCTGATGCAAGCATCAACTGTAGCTAACTAGGGTCTTCCCAGGATCAATGGGTGTCCTCCTACCTGCGACTTAGGTTGTAAAACCAAGAAGTCAGTAGGGTACCCCCAAGAATCAACCGAGATAACGAGATCATCCAAAATTCCTTGAGGTTTAATAGTGGACCTATCTGCCAGTTCTAAATGGTGGGAGTTGGCCTGAGATTAGTGAGCCCAAGTTTTCTTACAGTTTCAATAGTCATAACTTTAATTGCTGCTCCTAAGTCTACCAATACACTGGGTATCTGTGTATGCCCAATCTGCACAGTGACAGTGGGATTCCCAGGGTCGTCATATTTGGCCAAGAGGGTTTTTCCCATTATCAATGCAGATAAATTCCTTATGAAATTAACAGTAGGGGGATCCCTGGGTTTCCTTTCTGGTTTCCTTGTACACAGGTTCGAAACAGTTGTAGCATAGATAGGTACATCTTGAAGGGACTAAAGGAGGGGAATTTTAACATAAATATTTTTTAACTCTCCTAAGAGGTTAAACTGAGGTTGTCCCACTACCTTTGGTAACATTAATCTTTCAGGGTACGGTGGTTCCCTAATCAGCTGGGTAGGTTGTATGTTGATAGATGTATCATTCTGTGTTTTAGCCGCCATATTAGTAGGATGTTCAACGTCTTCAATGATGGGGGTCGCATTGGATAAATACTGTGGATTCATCCCTTCTTCATGCACAGAGGATGGAACATCCTCAATGATCAAAAGCTCCACTACCTTTCCTGATCATAAGAGGATATCATTGTAGGGTATAGGAGTAAGGGAGTAAGCCGACATATTGATAGTCTCAAACTGATGGACTGCTTTATTATTTGGGTTAGGGTTAGGCTGAGCATGCAGATGAGGTCATATCGGCATATTGGGGACAACATTGTTCTGGAGTTGCAGCTGCGACTGCTGATAAGGCTGAGGATATTGAGGAGGGTATGGTTGTTGAGAAAATGGTTGATGTGGAATCTGTTGGGGAAACTGGTTCCCTGGATAGAAATTCCTCCATCGAGGAGACCAAGAATTTGGTTGGTTCGGTGGTTGTGGTGGCTGAGCCCAAGGGTTCCAGGAGTTAAAATTTTGCATTGGAGGTTGAGAGGGGTACCATTGAGGATTAGAATAAGATGAAGGGAATTGTGTATTCATATGCTGCATATCATTCCAATTATTCATGTGATTCAAAAATGGAAATGAGTCTGGAGTCATACCTTGATTTCGAGGCTGCCAGAGATTCTTTTGTGCAATAAAGTAAGCTGGTTCCACCTCTGGAGTTGATGCCTGTAGAAGAACCTTCACTTGAGGTAGTGACAGGAATTCTTTTGTGTCATGGTTTAGCTCACACAGCTGACACACTTCTATCTTGTCAAGCGAACACTCCTTCAGAGGGTGGTTCTTTCTACATCTAGGGCAGAATACACCTAGTGTGAGATCCTCTACTTCTTGCTTCTGCTTTACCCTCAGGACATCTATTTCCAAGGAGATGGAACTCATCATTTCTGTTTTGAAATTTTCAAGGAGATTTCCTATCTCTGCATGGGTGGCTCCTCCATCATATGAATTCTAAGTTCTGTCGAAGACATCACATTCTAATTTGTCTCGCTTGTCCCACCTGTTATTCCTGGAAGATCCCCTGGAGTACCTTTTGCACAGTTCCATGATTTTCTCAAAGGACTCCTTGGAGATATCCCCCTTTCCTAACATGTTTAACATATCTAGGAAATCATCCCTAATCCCATGAAGTAGGATTATTTTGAGAACATCTAACCCCATATTAGTCTATCCAGCTCTCTGCACATTATATAAAATCCTTTCAACAAAATATTCCAAAATTTCATCATCCTTCTGTACCATTTTAAATAGTTCTTCTCTCTTATCCTTGGTATTGCAATACTCCTGATATTTCTCTAGGAACACCTGTTTCATCCTATCCCAATTAGTGACAGTTTTTCCTCCTAGGCTCATAAACCAACGTAATGCATTGTCCTTCAGAGTGGCAAGGAAGAGTTTTAGCTTCTGTGCGTTGGTGGTGTAGTCGTAGCTGCGATAGAGGATATCAAATTCGAAAATAAATTCATCTGGATCCTCTGCCGCTTTTCCATAAAAACGAGGCAACACCTATGGCGATATATTTTTCATGGGGGCTATCCCTTCTGGTTGTTGAATTGGGAACTGAAGTGTAGCCACCATCCCTTCAGGCAAGGAATTACCCTCATGATGATGATTTTCTCCCATTTCCTCTTCCTCTTCGAAATCACGTCTGTTACTCATATTTTCTTCTGTTTTATCCTCTTCGTTCTTCCACTGATCGATGGATTTATGATGGAACTGTGTCCACTCCTCTTCAATCACAACCTTCCCATTAATGTGATAGATGAGATCTCGATCAACCAATACTGCAGTACTAACTCTGTCTTCCTCTGCAGGGGTATTTGAGGGTGTTGCAGCTAATCGTGTGTTCTCCACTGTAGAGCCCGACGCTGCCACTCCAGGGTTGGCAGGGATTCTTTTGATGGGTGTTTCCTAATAGTGAGTCCTAGTAGAATAATTGGTTCTATCAACCATAACGTCAATTAATATTCTTCTCCCCAATGCTGGACCTCTTCCACGGTGTTATAGCTGATTTTACCACTCTAGGTGAATCACACTTGTATGGCCTTTCCCCTGTCCCTCTACAAACTCCTTAAACCCCTTGGACCATTTTTTGTCCTTTGATATTTCCTTGAACATCCCTAAAAACATATGTAAATTGCTATACGCGACTTTTAAACCTCTTATCACATATATATGTGGGTTTGACCCCTAAAACCACGTACATCGGGATGTGTGCATAATCCAAATACTTTTGGAGTTTTCCTTGACATGGATTCGACTCACTTGACTCTTGGCCTTCCCTATGCCTTGAGATCGCTTGGATTCGACCTTTCATTACCCCTTTGAAAAGCTATATAAGGAACTCTATGGTACATTGAAGGCATATGAGAGAATTGAGAGCAAAGAAACTATAGTCCATTGTTGCTGGAACTTGTGCTTGAGTCTGCATCCCTTTGTGCTTTGGAGCACTTTTGTGTTCTTCCCAAGCTTGCATTTTTCTTGTGAGCTTGCTATCGAGAGATGGAGGATTGAGGTGGCAGAGGCCCAAGTGGTGGATTCAGTTTCTCCGATTCGCAGACGTGCCGACAGAGGTTGTATCCATTGTAATATCTGATTTTATATTAGTAGAAATATCTTTTCATGTCCAATAATGTATGTTTGAATGAATATTTTATCCATGGGATTATTTCAAATTCTTATGCATTGTTTATTATATATGCTATAATAGATCTAACACCAATATATATAGTATGCTTGTATTGTTTACTTGTTGTTGAGGAAGTAATCTATCAATTCAAGCTGAAGTTGGAAAGCTCAACGGGGATCTACTTCAACCGTCCGGAATAAGGTACGAGGTCTGATCCTTTAGTGTTAGACATTTAATTTCTATTGCATATTGGAAAGGATTGATTTCTGGAGTCAAGTTGTCTGTTGTGGTACCCCAAGCCATAGTAATTTCTCTCCGTAACAGAATTGGCGACTCTGCTGGGGAGTTCCTAGTAGTTGTCCTTTGGGGGTTTTCTATCGGAATTCAATGACTTTGAATTTCTCTTTTTATATTGTTCCTGTGTCGGGTCTGGGGGCATGTTTTCCTAGTAGTGTCTGATTGGTGTGAAGTTTGTCTCAACTTGTCTGTTTGCCTTTATTTTTATGCACCTTTCTTCCTGTACGTGAGTTTTGAACTCACAGTCGCGTATACATGCGGGTTTCTCTATTATTTCCGCGTATACACGCGGGTTTACTGCGAACAGTCATGTATGCCCTTAGTTTTTCATTTTAGAGGAAGTTGAATGGTTGCTGGGTGAATTTTGATGATTGCTAAGTCTCCTTTGATACTGCCAAAGTCTGTATACACCTCTGTTTCTGACCAGAGACATTTTTTTAGGGTAAATTTCTTTTTTAAGAATGTTCTTGTCATTGCATTTTTTATTTTTTGTTTTGGGATTAGTGCATTAGACTTATTTTACCTTAGTGCTTTGCTTGAGTGCTGCTTGAGTGTGCTTGCAGAGTCTAGGGGTTGTAGAATCATTCTTTTTCTTTTATATCTCATTTTTATTTCAAAAAATCCAAAATATTTGCTTATCATCATGCATTGCATTTCGCATTTTGCATAGTACTTTCACTAGATTTGATTTGGAGTATTAGTCAAGATTTCATATAGGAAATCTTGCATTTATCATTTGAAGAAAATTGTGCATTTCACGTAGTAGCATACCCTGTTTTCATGGACGCAATGCATTTGCATTGATTGTTAGGTGTGCATTTTACTTCATGTTGTGTCATAACACCATTAGTTGCACGACCATATCCCTCTTTTGAGTAATAAAGCCAATTAAAATCAATGCTTAATTAAAATGAACTACACTATTTTATTTGATAGGGTTCACCAACAAGATTAGGTTTTAGGGTCTTGGAATAGTTCATTATGAGTAAATTCTCCAAGACCACTAAACAACAACATGTATGTGTCTATCCAGGTGAGTGTGTGAAATTCCTTGGTATAACCAGTGTTTCTCAGGATCCTCCTCTCAAAAGGGAGTTAAGCATGAGGCAGTGTGAGCGGTTATTGATTGGGATGACCCTTGGT
This sequence comes from Pseudotsuga menziesii, assembly GCA_001517045.1. Taxonomy (NCBI): domain Eukaryota; kingdom Viridiplantae; phylum Streptophyta; class Pinopsida; order Pinales; family Pinaceae; genus Pseudotsuga; species Pseudotsuga menziesii. Next base: position 240,810 of record LPNX010439694.1, read on the forward strand.
CATAACTGAGTAGCACCGGAGATATTTCTAGGATTGTATTCATATATGGGGGCTCTTTCGAGAGTTTCAAGATTTGATACCCTGCCCATACGGTCAATCCCACTTGCGACTGTCCGCCTGAACATTGATTATATTGAGCATTGATTATATTGAGGTGACCTTAGTGGCCTTACCTAGGATATCGAGGGGGTACTTTGCAAGGGTTATTCTGCAGGTGTCCCAGCCAGGTTGGGGTCAGACAACACATTCACTTTACGCATTGAAGCTGAGGGCCACAATAATTGGTTACGTACCTCTGCTTGTTGTGTATGGGAGTCTCAAGCCTCTCCTAGGCAATACATACTTGCTTCATTCGGGAGCTCACTTATCATACCCTTGATTGCTTGTATTTGGCTTTAGATTTTATTGGTGATTGCTCTGTGCACGTTAGCTTGCCTAGGGTTTGCATAGATAGAGATTCTTTTGTATTTTTTGACTCATTGTGGATTCGGGTGCAGCTCCTCACTGTTCTCGTCGTTTAGTAGGACTTCCGCATTCTACATCTCCTCCTCCTTTGGGAGTGAGAAATAGACAGTCCAAGCGGACTACTTCGCACATTGATTCACACACCATGGGAGACCATATAGAAGGTATTCCTGAACCACCTTCTCCCATTCATGTGGAAGATGGGGAGTTTACTCCTAACTATGATCCTTCACTTGACTTGATTGAGTTAGGTCCTGTGATTTATGAGATAGGAACCTTTCATGATAGACCTACTTACTCTAGGGTTGATTCCCAATTGACGCATTGCCGGTATGGAATGCCGGAGGATGATGAGACTCATTTTGAACCCACGAGCACTAGTTATGGTAGTTATGGTAGGTTTGGTTTTCCCATGCATGATTTGGAATTTCATGTCGAATCTGAGTTTAAGCCTAACACTATGCCTAAGGGCACTCTCATTCCTTACCATGCGAAGAGGTTTGGGATCAGCACTAGTCACATTGCACCTTCCATCTCGGCGGTGGAAGCTACATCACATATTCCTCCTAGGTCTAGGGTTAGTGATCCTATTAGGATACCAGATCCGAGACGAGTGACTATAGGGAATAGTACGTACATAATTACACAGATCCCTTCATCCTCTATCCCTAGTTCTTTGAATGTTCACCCTCCACCTCATTCACGTGGGCCTTTGGGCCGAAACGTTGCTACGAGTTATATCCGTACTGCGGTTACTAGACCAGTTGTGTCTTAGCTTCATGCACCGCCCATTGTTTCAGGAGGTCATGTTCATAGTTCTAGAGGTCACATTCCTACTTCAGGAATGTATATTCCTACTTCTGGAGCGTATGTTCCTACTTACGGAGTGTCTCATGGGACATCTCATGCGATGATTTATGGACCTTATTATGGGACACAGTATGGACAGGGTTCTTCACCTTATGGGTGTGGGTATCAACAACCTGCTTACTCTCCAAATTACGGTTTTGTAGCTCCGAATAGTCAAGGTACACCACACTATGGTGCTTCCATGCCACCCTATACGGGTCAAACGAGAGGAGGGCACTATGGCCAAGGCCATGGTGGTAATCAGACCTATGTGAATCAGAACTATTAGGGAGCGGTCCATCGACCTCATCATCCTAGGCTCCCTTTCCTCGCAACGCTGAATCTTCCTAACTTGTCAAGATTGACGAACGATCCTGTAGGTCATGACCCGACTTGGTCGACTATCCCTACTAAGCTTCCCTCGGACATACCCAAATTCGAGGGCAAATAGGGAGAGGATCCGAGTGAACATGTTACTACCTTTCACCTATGGTGCTCTTCAAATTCCTTACATCAGGACTCCATCCATTTAAGGCTGTTTCAACGCACCCTTACAGGGATTGCTGCGAAATGGTATATAGAGCTACCTAGGGGGGAATTCGCTTTGTTCGATGACCTAGCGATGAATTTTCATAACCACTTCCAGCTACCAGTGCGTTATGACATTGGTATTGAACTCTTGTCGATATTTTAGAAGGATAAAGCCACACATATCTCGGATCATATCCAAGAGTGGCGTAGACAGAAGAGGTTAATTAAATCCTTTATATCGCCGGAATTCCTCCTCGAATGGTTCCTTAAGTCATTATTGCCGTATATAGCGAAGGATGTTTCTACATCTGGAGTACAAAATGAGGAACAAGCCATTTTTAGGGTGCATGAACTGGATTTGGTTTATGCTCAGTCTGGTTTGTTATATGAGATCATTCCCAATGCTCTGCGTTCTAGTTTTGATCCCAAAGTTAAACCTGGACCACATGCTGATGGCATTGTGGGTTATGCGAGTGCTAAACCTATGGATTCGGTTGCAAAACAAGTTATTTAATTGTCAATCAACCAATCTGATTCAAAACAAGCCACGAATTTGTCTCAACCCGCCCAAATGGCGAGTGTGATTTCAGTACAATCGTCAGACTAGAAGGGTAACCAGCAGCCTGGACGGAATAAAAAGATGGGTAAGAATAATCGTAAGGGTGGGAATAGGAATGAGAATGCTAATAATAATGACAAGAATGCCCGTAATGATGGGGTGAAAAATCAAGCTAAACTTAAGGTTAAATTCCCTTGCAAGTTGTGTAAGGACGATCACCTCACTTACTTGTGCCCTCGTATCGATGAAGCCTCGAGATTCTTGGCACAGGGCCCAGCTGTGTTAACTAACCCTTTACCTCACAATCAAAATATGAACTTGAGGACCCATGATCATTCTAGTGGTGATCAAGATCTACCGGAGGGTAGTGGTCATGGATGCATTAACATGGTACGTGCTGCGAAATTTGTGACTCGTGCGAAGGACTATGGTTCGTCACAACCCAGCCCAGGAAAGGAACCTGATCCACCAGGGTCTCCTTTGCATATTGAGAAACCTATGAATAAACCTAAAGCTGCACCTCACATTCCTAAGGGAGTCCTTAAGCGTTCAGGGCACAATCCTAATGCCCAAGCCGCCCAGAACTATTCAGTTGTTGAGGATTTGGGCCACACTCCTTGTGCGATGTCTACATTGAAAGTGCTTCAGAGTTGTCTTTCGCAAAGGAAGGATTTGCTTTCTTCCCTTGGTGTGAATGATGATGATTCTTCCTCCGTGATTAAATTTGAAATTGCAGGAATTCATCCTCGCTTGCCTTACTATGTGTCTCTTTTGATTCACGTAGAATGTCTTAACATGACTATCAAGTGCATTGTGATTGACGAAGGAGCTGTCGCTTCTGTGATGTCTTTATTGTGTTGGAAGGGTTTAGGTTTCCCTGAGTTGTCTAAATCAGTGACCATGTTAACTGCGTTCTATGGGAGATCGTTTAGGCCACACGAGATCCTTCCTTCCCTTAAGGTTCGTTTGGGAGGGAAGACCGTTGCGATAGAGGTCGAGGTGGTTGATGCGCCCCTTGACTACAATCTCTTGCTGGGTAGGAATTGGATGTACAGTATGCAAGCCGTAGCTTCTTCCCTATTTCTAGTTGTATGCTTTCCATTTAATAGGAAGATAGTCACGATTGATCAAACATCATTCAAGAATCTATCGGTTACCGCATCTTCGGGAGCTTCGATCCCGATCGTTGAACACTCTCAGCCAACAACTGGGAGTGTGGGTGTAGGCATGCATCTATCCCTCATGGGAAGTTTTAGTTGTCCTACACTGATCCTTATGATAGGGTCTAGTTCTAGTGAGGCTTTGACATCTATGAGATTGGTGTATTTTCGCACGATTCATATGGAAGATCCTTGGATTCTTCCTACACCGAGTACTCCGAGTGAGCCCGCATGATGGACGTGCCATTGCCTGCAACTATGGTAGCTTATCAATCTAATATTGAGTGTGTTGCAGAGCCCAGTCCTTCCTCTTCGCGGATGGAGGAGGAGGACCTTTATGTGTTGCAGGCATGGGCAGTGTAGTCTTCTCACACACACGACTGCCTTGATAGTGTTTTCCCTTTATATGAAGCGATTATTAAGGCCATGTTGGGAGTTGAGCCACCATGGGAGGAACTCCATCATAGATCTTACTTTCTTCCTGAGCTTGACCGCTTGGAGCGTGAGGACTTTAGGGCGGTTCTTAGTGAGAGAGTTGGTAGTCCTATGGTTCCATTAAGCTCTCCTGGTCCGATGACTGATGGAAACATGGAAAACACATATTCAATGATTCCTATCAATATCTCTCGCGATCCTGGCAGGATAGAGAATGTCTATATTGGGGTAGAATGTTCCCATGCTAAGATTCAAGAATACACCAATATGTTTAAATAATTCCATGATATCTTTGCTTAGTCTTACGATGAAATGCTAGTTATCGACCCTCGTATTTTTGAACACGAGATTAAGACTTATCCCAACGTTAAGCCTGTTTGACAATGCTTGTGTGTGTTGAATCCTAGGAAAGCACCCGCGATTAAGGCAGAGATAGAGAAACTGTTGAAAGTCAATTTTATCTATCCCGTTCCCTTGATGGAGTGGGTTTCAAACCCCATTTTGGTGGATAAGAAGCAGGGAGCGATCTGCATATGTACTAATTTCCGTGATTTGAATCGTTCTTGTCCTAAGGAGAATTTACCCACACCATTTATTCATCAGATTTTGGATGAGTGTGCGGGTAGCGAGGTTTTTTCCTTTATGGATGGATTTTTCGGATATAATCAGATACAAATTAAACCTAAGGACTAACATAAGATCACATTTATTTTTCCTTAGGGGACTTTTGCATATCAGAAAATGCCTTTTGGCCTTAAGAACGCCAGAGCTACTTTTCAGCGGGAAATGGCCTTGATCTTCCATGATCTCAAGTCGATTATCGAGGTATTTTTGGATGACCTTGCTGCTCAGTCTCATATGAGAATGCGTCATTCCTATCACTTGAGATTGGTATTCGAAAGATGCTGCCATTATTTGGTTAGGTTAAATCCTCACAAGTGCATCTTTTGTGTGAAGTCAGGTCACTTGTTAGGATTCATCGTTTCTAAAGAGGGTATAAGAGTCGACCCTTTGAAGATTGAGGCAATACTTAAGTTGTCTCCCCCGAAAAATATTCGTCATATTCAATGTTTGCAAGGCATGGAAAACTTCTTACGGATACTTGTTGTCAATTTTGTCTTTTGAAGAAGGACACCACCTTTTGTTGGGATGAGCGAGCCCAGGATTTCTTTGATGCGCTCAAGCGAGCCCTAGCATCGGCCCCAGTGTTAGTCCCCTAGACTATAGCCGTGATTTTCTACTTTATGTGGCCACATCCATGGAGACGATTGGTATGGTTTTGGTACAAGAGGATGAGGAGCTCCAAGAGCATGTCATATACTATCTGAGGCGGAACCTTATTGACACAGAGATTCGTTATTCTCATGTTGAGAAGCTTGCTTTAGCTACCGTACATGTGGTTCAACGGTTGAGACATTATATTCTCCTTCACCAGACCTTGGTTGTAGCCCATGTCAATCCATTTCAATTCATCCTCACTCGAAGGATGATTGGGGGAAAATATAATAAATGGATTATCATCCTGCAAGAATTCGATCTCAAATTTGTTTCGGCAAAGTCGAAGAAGTCATTAATTTTTGCCGAGCTTATATCGGATTTCCCAAGCGAGGCTGAGGAGTTGGTTTGTCAAGATACGTTTGTCGATGAACACATATTCTTAATCTCAACTTTAGACCCATGGTTTGGGGATATCATTATATATTTACAAACATTGAAGGTCCCTACTCACCTCTCATGGGATGAACAACGACGATTACGTCACGTGTCTAAGAATTACCTCATAGTGGATAAGACTTTGTACCGCCGTGGGGTAGATTCCATTTTACGACATTGTTTAAGCCATGAAGAGGCTGAGGTAGTGCTGAATGATTTCCACGGAGGGGCGTGTGGTGGTCATTTATCTGGGCTTTCTACAGCCCAAAAAATCTTAAGAGTGGGTTATTTTTGGTTGTCTATCTTTAGGGATTGTATAGATGCGGTCAAAAGGTGCCACCCTTTCCAGGTGTTTGCACGTAATATGCGCTCGAAACCTGCCCCATTACATCCCATCATCACCGTCGGTCCCTTCACTAAATGGGGGCTTGATTTTATGGTTTGCAACCCAGCTTCAGCTGGGGGGCATCATCATATCATAGTGGCTGTTTATTACTTCACGAAATGGGTTGAGGCTATGCCTACAATTAAATACGACGGTGAGACAGTCGTGCACTTCTTATTCAACCAGATTATTACTCGGTTTGAAATTCCGAAAGAGCTTGTCACTGACCATGGCTCGCACTTTCAGAATCATATGATGGAAGAGTTGGCATCAAAGTTAGGGTACAAACAAGAGCATTCCTCTCTTACTACCCTCAAGTCAATGGATAGGTAGAAGCAGTGAATAAATCACTCAAATCCATTCTCCAACGAACCATTGCACAGAGCAAGAATAATTGGCACATCATGTTATATCCTACTTTGTGGGCGTATAGAATCGCTATTAAGACTGCCATGGGTTTTTCTCCATATAAACTTGTACATGGAGTGGATTCGATATTGCTGGTTGAATGTGAGATTCCTTCTTTGAAGCTAGCCGTAGAAATCTTACCAGACACTTCACCATTGGAGGAGAGTTTGGTCCACCTTGAGCAACTTGATGAGCAGCGTCGAGATGCCTTGGTGGCTCTAGAAGTAAATAAATGTCATGTAAAGGTCCAGTACAATAAGTCTATCCATCCAAGGAGGTTTAGTGAGGGAGACTTGGTCCTTTTGTGGGATCAACCGAAAGAACCCTTGGGGGCAAGAAAGTTTAACCCCATGTGGCATGGTCCTTATGTCGTCAAACGTGTGTTAGATAAGGGTGCTTATGAGTTAGTGGATTATGAGGGAACGACCTTGGTAGAGCCTAGAAATGGGCTCTATCTCAAGAAGTACTATGCATGATTTTCAGCCAAGGCTGGTTATTGTATATTATTGTACAGTGTTGCATAGTTAGGTCTTTTTCTTATAGTGATCGGGTTTGTGAATAGTTTCCGTTTCTTTTGGCAGATTTCAATGGAATCTTCCACCTACATAGGATTCGCGGATGGTGTGAGCCATCACACTCAACACTCAGCCTCTGCTGCTTGGGTGATTTATACTCCTATGGGTCAGGTATTGTCTTTAGGAGGCGTATGTCTACGACCATCTTCAAACAATGTTGCTGAATATAGTGTCGTTATTGAGCTTCTACGGGATGCCATTTCACATGGCATTCTCCCTCTTGAGGTACGTCTTGATTCGGAGTTAGTAACGTCATAGCTTAATGGTTTGTACCATGTTAGAAATCTGACATTATTAAGAAGATTCTTACGTGTGAGATTATTAGAACGGCAATTTGACAATATAACATACATACACATTCCAAGAATTAATAATCAAGTTGCTGACTCATATGCTAACTACGTGTTACATTGGCATTTGTTTCATACACAATAAATTCATCACAAACAAAAAATTTTACACATGTAAATAAATAAATCGATCACCATAAAAAATTTATATAACATCCAAAATATGGTAATACATAGTGTCATGATACAAAAATGGGGCTCTCGAGCCACCAAAATATAATACACGGTAGTACAAAATGTATAACTCACAGGTATCTAAGCCTGTGGAGGAGGAGGTGGGTTGTGATCATGGAAGGTCACTATGGCTCTAGCTAGCTGTCAAAATAATCGCACCCATTCTCGTGGTACACCCACCACCTGGTGCTGCATAGCCTCAGGCAAGTCCTCGACTTGCGCCATGGGAATTCTATGTGTCAGCCTCACAAAGTTGGTATGAATGCTATGGAGTATCCGCTCCACATCCACACCCATGATATCATCTCCTCTTCCCCTCCGTTTGTGACGAGGGAAGCCTTCAGGCCGCCGTGGTCCCACATCTGCATGCAAATGGTAGATGTCACTATGTATTGTCAACCAAAAATATGTCTTTTGATTCCATATAATCGAGTCCTTCCACATTATATACTATCACTACAGTTACTGGTTCGTGCACCTTATGATCGAGTCCTTCCACATTATATAGCTTTGCTGAGTACCTTGTGTTAAATGATGGGGGATGCCTTAATTCCCTCCTTCCAGTGGATTTCATCCCATCAACTTCAGATCATTTATTCTAGGATCGGAATCTAGAGTCAATTTGAGTGCCTTGAGACTTGCAGTCATCAGTGGTAGGTTCTCTCGCCATAAACGGTATTTGGGAATTCATCAATGTCCCCTGATCGATGGATCCTCTCAAGTGTTCGACCTCAACACATTTATTCACACTTGTTAGTTTGCACTCTAGTACCTTGATTCCCATTTTCATTATTGGTGGGTGATCTCGCGTATGTTAACGGTATACATCAATGATCGGTAATCAGATGATGGACTACTATGTTCGACCTTGACACCTCTATTCACATAGTAGGACATGTACTCGTAGCGGTTTGTGTAGAAGACCTTCCAGATTGGTGGCATCTTTTATATGCTACCTCCTTGATCGTGCCAGTGTTCATGAGATTTCAACTCTCGTGACTTGATTCCAGTATATGTCAGACATTTCTAGCCATTATGGAGATCTTGATCCATTATATATATTTAGCCATTATGGAGATCATGGTCCTTTGTATATATTCATCATGGAGATTCTGATTTATGTATATTGTACGTGGCGATGACCACTTATGTGATATCTTGTATCATGCCTTTTCATGCCCATTGTACTCTTATGTATCCGGGACTGCTATATGTATTTGTAGTTATGTATAGAGTTGTATCATGGTACTATGCTGATTGGGTGGCTGGTCTTCCATTTGGGATCCTTCATCACTCCACTTCTGGGATGGACTTATAATGTATTTCAGCCATCTTTTGACCCCTCTGACCTCACACATTAGGGGGCATCTGTTATAGCTGATTTTACCACTCCAGGTGAATCACACTTGTATGGCCTTTCCCCTATCCCTCTGCAAGACTCCTTAAACCCCTTGGACCATTTTTTGTCCTTTGATGTTTCCTTGACCATCCCTAAAAACATGTGTAAATTTCTATACGCGACTTTTAAACCTCTTATCACGTATATACACGGGTTTGACCCCTAAAACCGCATACATCGGGATGTGTGCATAATCCAAATACTTTTGGAGTTTTCCTTGACATGGATCTGACTCACTTGACTCTCGGCCTTCCCTATGCCTTGAGATCGCTTGGATTCGACCTTTCATTACCCCTTTGAAAAGCTATATAAGGAACTCTATGGTACATTGAAGGCATATGAGAGAATTGAGAGCAAAGAAACTATAGTCCATTGTTTCTGAAACTTGTGCTTGAGTCTGCATCCCTTTGTCCCTTGGAGCACTTTTGTGTTCTTCCCAAGCTTGCCTTTTGCTTTTGAGCTTGCTATCGAGAGATGGAGGATTGAGGTGGTGGAGGCCCAAGTGGGGGATTTAGTTTATCTGATTCGCAGACATGCCGACAGAGGTTGTATCCATTGTAATCTATGATTTTATATTAATAGAAATATATTTTCCTGTCCAATAATGTATGTTTGAATGAATATTTTATCCATGGGATTATTTCAAATGCTTATGCATTGTTGATTATATATGCTAGAATAGATCTAACACCAATATATATTGTATGCTTGTATTGTTTACTTGTTGTTGAGGAAGTAATCTATCAATTCAAGCTGAAGTTGGAAAGCTCAATGGGGATCTACTTCAACCGTCCAAAATAAGGTATGAGGTCTGATCCTTTAGTGTTGGACATTTAATTTCTATTGCATATTGGAAAGGATTGATTTTTGGAGTCAAGCTGTCTATTGTGGTACCCCAAGCCATAGGAATTTCTCTCCATAACACATGGCCTTAACCACCTGCAACATTAGTGTTCTGTGGGTTTCTAGGATTTATAAGATGGTCACACTATACCCTTCTTGTATTCATGCAACCCAAAACATGTAAACAAAAAAAAATGAAGAAGACTGAATAAAGACAATTACTGGATGTAACTACAGTAGTGTCTAATACTTATCCTCCCCGGCAATGGCGCCAAAATGTTGGGAACCCTATATGCAAGTTAATTAAAGCTAACATACAGAGTGTTCAATATAAATTGTCAACCCAGGGAAGTTTTTTATTTCAAGGATAATATGCACTATATATGATTTAAACACTAAGTTGATGTAAGTAAATGATCCTACTTTCCTGTTCATCCACTCTCATCCCATAATCCATTTAATCTAATTTACTTTCTCAAGAATAGAGCCACAAGTACCTTTTATGATTCTTAATCTGGAATTGAAATATTTAGAAAATAACATCTAGATTACTCTTGTGGAAAATGAAATCCTGATTGCCAAACCATGTAATGATCCACCCAATTATTCTAATTTAGTTATTCTAGAAATTTAAAGGACATGAATTGAATTAAGCTATTCTAGAAATTCAAAGTACAGGAATGAAATTCTGCAACTATAAAAGAAAAGGAACGAACTACAAAGATCTACGAAAACAACAATTGAAAGAACTAGGGATGGATAGGGATGTTATAGCTATCACACAGTTGCATAAGAGACAATTAACCTATACAGTCAACTGACACACCATACCACTGTAGTTTTATAAGAAATGCAATTAGTGATTATCCAATGACACACTGTAAATTGATAATTGTTGCATATTACTATGAAGAAAGGAAATTATCAAAAAATAAAACAATAGAATAAATATAATACCTAATTAACTCAGCAATCCCTGTGGCAAGGTAGGCCCAGCCTTCACACAGAGATGCTGGAAGTAACACACGTTAAAACACTGAGATCTGAATCAAAATACTTGTATTAAAAATGGCAGATGAATCATGCAACCTTGATCACAGCTGATACAATAATTTAGTTAAATGTTCCACCCCTGGCTCCAAATGGTTTCCCATATTTATGCCATTACAATCAGAACCTCTTCCTACTATTATCGGGCATCCATGAAGATCTCTGATCTTTAGGCTGCCCTAATTACATTCATGGCAAGATGAGAGCAGCATATATAGGGAAGTTGTTATTTGAGCCGAAAATAATGATCCTGATTGATTGAGAAGATATTCCATGGATTACAATGACTTTTGAGTAGCGTCGCACTGTTGCCTCCAAATCTATTGCAATCTGTTCCATCTACCTTTGTACAGCTTGCATGGACTAATACACCGGGACCGTGTTCTTTGGGAAACAATGGAATGGATGGCGATCAGCTTTAGCAATGAATGCCCATCCCTCCTTTAGCATGTTCAGCCCGCTACACCTGTATTCTCTATATCTCGAAATATATTTATAAAACCATCATATGTTAGCATAATTTAAGATGTAGGGCCCTGATTACCACAATCCTAAGCATTAATAAAACAAGACAATAATTAACCATACCTTTATGACTTGAGGGGCCAAGTGAGGGAAAAACATCTTTTTAGCATGCATAATAGGGTAGGATGAGGCAAAAAGAGATGGATAAGGGTGGTAAAAAAGGGGCCATTTCTGGGCCCAACACTCACCTGATGGGGCACAGAGTGTGACCTTCCATGGTCACCCTGGACCATGGAAGTAGAGGACACGTGTTATGTTGCATGACGACCATGGGCAGACCCCTGCCATAGTGGAATAAGCATGTTGTCACATGGAATATTCCGGGGTTGGAGTTTCTAGTTATTGTATTCATATTTAGTTACTATATTTAGTTGAGTCAATAATTGTAACATAAACAAAAATGAGTAACTGCAATAATATTTACTTTTACCTCCGAATGAGGAGATACATGTTCTGCTACATGGGGATGAGAAGACCCCTGCCATAATGTAATAAGCATGTTATCATATGGAAATATTCACAATAATCATGACAAAAGTGAATGGTAACAGTGAAAATCGAATGTTAACTGAAAAAATCAAAACATTTTGTTATTGACGTCAAATTTATTTACTATATTTAACATTTACCTCATGAGGCATAGATTGTGACCTTCCACAATCACCCTGGACCATGGAAGCATCATGTGGCTTTCCACTGCTGCAACCCTAACAAAATAAATCAATTAATAAAAGTTGAGTCAATAATTGTAACATAAAAAAAATTGAGATAAGCATAGCAATGTAATAAGCATGTTATCACATGGAAATATTCATAATATGCACGAAAAAAGCGAATGTCAACGGTGGAAATGGAATGTTAACAAAAAAAAATCAAAACATTTAGTTATTGTAGTCATGTTTAGTTACTATATTTATCATTTACCCAATGAGGCATAGTGTGTGACCTTCCATGGTTACCCTAAACAATGGAAGCCACATCTATTCGATTTAAGTTGTAATAGATCAATAACTCTTCACCTGGAAGTATTTTTTTTGTTGCACATACAAATATACGATGTTCTTTGCGTCCCTCAAATTCACAATTTGGTTACTTAGTTGTTGTCACTGGTCGTGTACTATTTACAAAGGAAGCAATGTTTCTGGATGCTTTTGGTCTCCCATCAATATACATAGTCGCCCATTTGTTTTTATTGCGTTCTACTAGTTGTATATAATTTGCGGCAACTCCGTATCTCCTCATGCTTCGAGTATATTGGACCAAGATCAACTAGTTATTGTATTTGTATAATGGTCCAACATACTCCATCAATTCAGTTACAGTGCCATAGCCGACCTTTATGCCATCCATGTAAAATATCCCCAATCCATGTAAGGACGAAGGAGCAATGCGATACATCCTCCCATTGATGAAGAAATATGTGTCCACTTGAGGTAGCTTATTAGGTACCCATCATTGCACTAGATTTCTATACCTCAAGGGAAACTCAATGTCACCTATGCTCTCAGCATCATAATTACATGACCCTCTGTTGGCAATAAAATATTGCATGCCTCTACGAAATTTTTTCCTTACCTTTTCAGATCTAGTTGATATAGAACCGGTAGGTATAGTACAACACATATCACTTTCAACCTCTCCTAGTATACCTTCACCATCACTCAAGGAAGAATATAAGCTACCAAGCGGATATAATTTAGCGTGCAAATATATTTACTTGTAATGTGTTAATATCAAAAGTTTTTTCTTCCCAAAAAAATTACGAAAAGCTATTTTTCTCTCAAAGGTGTAATTTCTTTTATAGTTATTTATATTTGAATTAGTTTTAAGTATAAGACACGATTTTATATGGTTTGGAATTTGTTCACAACATGGATATAGAAGTGTGTTTCTTGGGCCACTTGACTAGTTAATGCATGCAAAGAGGTATGGGGTTCCCCCTCATATAGATCATGTTCGGGATTCAACTTGGAATGGGCGGTGGTCATATAGCTTCATTCATGGATTTCCCATCGAAACTAGATGAATTTAGTCTAACACTCCATCTTCCACAGTGGTTTGATATGCAAATTTCCTCGTGCAAGGTACTCCTTCTCTAACTATGTGCCTGATTTTTTTTAAATAGGATACCATTGTGAAATGTCACCAAATTTAGACCAATTACAAGTAGTCTTGAGAATTGTGACATTTGGTGAACTGATGATTGTGGATAGACATGTCCTAGATATGTTCATTAATGACAAAAGAAATTTTGATGGGCATAGGCATGTATGATAAAGTTGGAAAATGACTAAGTGGTGAAAAATTGTCCTAAAGAAGTAGTTTTATGAAAATACCCACCATATTTCATAAGAAGGAGAAAATTCCCACCATGGCTTGTCATCCCATAGTTGGTTGAAGTGTCTATCCTACCTGGACACCAGTTCTCAGAACAACTCTTTGAGGAAGAAGATACATGCCTCCCAAAAGAAGTAGACAAGTTGCTCTAGGATAATGCTTGCCATTATTTGTGGGTTGAAAGAAATTCCCACACCATATGGGCATCCTATAGGTGGATGTGTTGTCTACCTAACCATGTTATTACTTTTACCTGAAAGTACCTGAGGCAGAAATTATGGATCTTCCAACACAGGGTCTTAAGCAGCTTTTACATCATACTTCAGTAAAATGCCCATCGAGGAGAGAGAATGTAGTTCCAGAGGATGAAACTGGTCTTAATGGATTCATCTGGTTGTTCTCCATCCATTGGATGTATTACACTCCAAGTTTGATGAAAATTTGAAATCACCTTTGAGACATAGGGTTTAAAGAAATTGAATAAGTGTCAAATCACAAGGTTGAAGAGGCATTTGGAAATTCCCGCCAAAGCCTGTCTGAGTGATGATAAATTCATTCGAAGGTATAGGCATGTTCTTTAATGAACTGGCTATCCATCCATGTTCTTATTTTTTCTTATGGTGACCACATGAGAAAAATATCAGCCTGCCAAAAGAGGTAAAAACATTAGCTTGCATATCCAAAAATTTGAAAATTTGACCAAGTGTTGAAAACAGGAGGTTGAGAGCCCACTTGGAAATGCACGCTAGATTCAACTCTTTAACTGATAAATTCATCAGATGTTATGGGTCCATTCTTTGATGATCTGGGCATCCACTCATGATCTCATTTTCCCTCTGGGTGTTCACACATGTGAGATATGAGTCTGCCAAAATGCCTCATGGAACAGTAATGACTAGGGCCTGACAAAATTCACTAAGTGTTGAATTGAGAAGTTTGAAAGACCATTTTAAAGTGACTGCCAGAGACTGTGTGTTTGTCAGTAAGGTTATAAGGTGACATGGTCTTGTTCCTAGTTGAGGTATCTACCTAGCCATACCCCCAGTTTGTTTAAATTTGGTCAAGATGTGAAAAAAATAAGTCTGGCAAAAGTTGGAAAAGTATGCTTGTACAGTCTTGGTGAAATAAAAGAGTAAGCTACAGGAAATTAATAAACATAAATTTATAAAGGGAATTCTTCATATGTTGAGAAGGATTTTAGGATAGTATTTTGGAAGATATGATGTGATCGAAATTACACAGCATATATTTAAGGAATAAATGCTCGCAGAGGGTTTAATGAAGACAATGCATGCTACAATATTGTTGATAACCTTCGGACTCTTTGAGATATGCCAAACAGAGGTGACCACACTAACTACCATGGTATATGCCAAACAAAGGCAAAAAAATATATGTGTCATTGAAAAATAATACTTGTATCAAATGTGTCTTTAAAGAAGAAAGAGGTATTAGGGTCAATTTATTGGAGTCAATTCAAATTATAGCCCATGAGTCCCAAGGAACTATACATTGTTCCAAAATCCAAACCAGTGAATGGGAAAAGCTTGCAAAGTGTGTTGTAATTCAGGTAAAAGTGAGCATAAAAATAAAATAAAATGATTCTTTAAAGGAGAAATAGGTATTAGGTTGAATTGTACACAGCCATTATAATTTCAGCTCCTATGGCACTCTACAAAATGTTTTAGACACATAATAGAAAAAAATCACAAAAACTTGAAAAGTGTGCCATAATCCATGTAAAACTGACAATCAAAGCAAAATTAAATGCGTCTTTAAAGGAGAAAGAGGTCTCATGTTCAAGTTTTGAAATAATCAGTTCAAATTATAGCTCATAGAGGACTCTGTTCTAGACCATTAAATAGAAAAAGATTACACAAGATTGCACTCTATAGAATGTTTCAGACATATAATAGAATAAAATAACAAAAGCTTGTAATTTGTGCCATAATCGAGGTAAAACTAATTATTAAAGCAAAATTAAATGCTTGGAAGAAACACATCTCAGGTTCAAAGTTTTGACAGAATCGGTTGAACCAGTTCATATTATAGCTCCTACAGGACTATGCACAATGTTCTGGACCATTAAATAGAATAAAATTACAAAAGCTTGAAAATTGTGCCATAATTCAGAAAATTATACAAGAGCATGACTGGATTGCAGTGCTCAACCCATATGTCTTTTCCCTGAATTTAAGGAGGAGCTTCAGACGCTCCAATAATAGAAAACCCTTACTAGATCCACCGATAATAGAAGTGATGGTAGCACAACAAAAAAATTATAATTTCAGTATGACTGTACCGAATCCATATTGGTTCGGAAATTTGACTTATTTTTCCCAAATTCCTACACCGCTAGGGTTAATGGGCTTACAAAATTCATTGGGCCCTTTGTTATCCTCTGCACTACGGTTGGATTGCCTCCCCCAGGAACGTCGGTATCCTTTGGTCTGCGGCAGGATTGTTTTGTTATCCTCTAGACTACGGCCAAATTGCCTCCACTGGGAACGTCGGTATCCTCTGGACTGGTATTCCCTGCTCCTCAATTTACCACTGCTATGCTCATCAAATTACTAGTGCTCTGGATGCTGCTAATGAACTAGTGCATGGGAGTGAACTTGTTCATTATTGTTTTTCTAATGAGCTAGTGCGCGAGTGTTTTTGAATTCTATGTTTTTTTTTGTTTATTTGCATATTTTATATTTTGTGTTTTGTTTTGTTTTTTTATTTTGCATATTTACCTTTTGTTTAGTTTATTTTGGGTTTTTTTTATTTGCATATTTTATATTTTGTTGCATTTTAAATTAATGATAGTTAAACAACTCTATGTTTTTTATTTACTGTAGTTTAATTTAATTTAACTAGGATTTTGTCATAATTTGTATTGGTTGCATTGCTTATAGTGATATCTTATACATAATTCCCTTCAAGGACAAGCACAATGATGATGACGATGATCATGATGACAATGAAGATGACAAAGATGATGGTGATGATGAAAACAACGACGATGATGATCATCATCATTATCCTCATCATCATCCTTGTCATCGTCATCACCATCATCTAATTTGTCATCTTCATCAATATCATCATCATCATCTTCATCTTCATAATCATCATCGTCGTCGTTGCCATCATCGTCATCATGATCTTCTTCATCATCATCATCTTCCTTATCATCATCATCATAATCATTGTCTTCATCATCAACGTCTTCGTTATCACTGTCATCATCTTGATCATCATCATCGTATTCATCATTATCATCATCAGCATCTTCATCTTCATCATCATATTCATCATCAACATCATCATCATCCAATTCATTAGCATCTCCATTATCATTATCATCATCTTCATCATCATCATCATCATCGTCGTCATCATCATTTTCATTATCATCGTCATCATCTTCATCATCATCATCATATTCGTTATCATCATCATCATCATCATCATCATTTTCATTATCATCTTCGTCATCATCATCATCATCATCATCTTCATCATCGCAATTTTAGGGAGAGCTCAGTGAATGAAGACGTCTACATGATAGGGGGAGTATCCAGTTGAGTGAAAAATTAAGGATTGCTCCTAACACCCATTCCAAGGACTAATATGACAATTCAATATGATCCAAGGAAGTAGTAAAAAAAAATACAGCTTATTGGGCCCTGTGAAGCCTCCTGTTCTTAGGTTTGTGCACATGAAGAATCAAGACTTATGGACCTAGTCCGGTGTCTTAGAAGAGGAAGATCCAAACTGAGCAGTTTGGTAGTTCCATAGAGTGCATCCTTTATAGGAGTGAATAATCACTCATAGCCATTCTATTATAGTGTTGGCAAAGCTCAGGACAATTTAGTGAAGACCAAGGTAAAGATCATGTCATCACATATTCATCATCATCACCATCACCATCACCATGATGATCATCTTCATATTCATCATCATCATCATCATCATCCTCATCCTAAACATCATCATGATAATCATGATCATCATCTTCATCGTCCTCATCCTAGTCATCATCCTCATCCTCCTCATCCTCTCCCTCATAATCATCATCATTGTTGTTGTCGTCGTCATCACCACCACCATCATTGATCATCGTCATCAACTTCATCATCATCATCTTCATTAGCATCATCATCATCATCATTATCGTCATCATCTCCCTCTTCATAATCAACATCTTCATCATCGTCATCATCATCATTTTCATCATCGCCCTCATCATCATCTTCATCCCCACCACCACCATCATCATCATCTTCATCATCATCATCATCATCATCATCATCAACATCATCATCATCATCATCATCATCATCATTTTTGTCATCATCATCCTCATCCTAGTCATCGTCATCATCATCATCATCGTCGTCGTCGTCATCATCATTATCATGATCATCATCATCGTCGTAGTCATCATCATCATCATCATTGTTGCCATCATCGTTGTCGTCTTCGTCATCGTCATCATCATCATCATCATCATCATTGTGTTCATCGTCATTGTCTCATCGTCGTCATCGTCGTTATCTCCCTCTTCCTAATGAACATCTTCATCATAGTCATCATCATCATTTTAATCATCGCCCTCATTATCATCTTCATCATGTTCATCATCATCATCTTCATCATCATCATTGAATATTGATTTATGTTCATCTATGTCTCCTTCCCAAAGGTTTGAAAATGATCTTATTTGAGGAATTTTGTGGGAGTGCCTTTCAGGTTAACTGATTAGCAAGTTTTTCCACCACGGAGTCGTCGGATGGAGAGTGGGTTTTGATCTACAGTGATAGGTCTTTCTGTATATTGAAACATGTAGCAGCAAAATAACGGTAAATTGTGTTAAACTTCAACGGTTCAGATTCAAGATGGTGAAGATTGACGTCGGAAAGTGATCCCATGGAGCGGAGATGCGAGGAAGGATTTATTTTTGAGATTTGTGGAGTCCGTTAAATGGGCGTAATGTTGGAGGGTGATATTGGCACAAGGTGAGATCAACGGCCCTAAATCATTTCGCGTGTTGAACCTACTTGGAGGGAGAAACTTTTTCAAATTGTGAAAAGGGTTAATCAGAGAGAAAATTGGGTGTTTTAGATGAAGGCGAAGATAGATCTGCGGTCTCAAACAATTCCATGGATTGAAATAGAGCAGAGAAAGTTACGAATTCGATCTGCGAAAAGTGGTAGGGGTTGCGAATATCTACGGTCGGAACAAGATGTTGGGTAGATCAACGGGTGAGAAGCATTCCACAATCAGAAGTTGCTCATTCGTTCAGATGAAAAAGGGTTAGTAGAATGTTAAAGTTCTCAAGGTTGAGCAGTCCCAATGCCAAGGTAGTTTAGAGTTCGACGATTGATATTGATCTCCCCAAATCAATCTATGTAGGTTGATAGTGTTGAGTTTTTGGGTATGGATATTTGATGTATTGAGGGCTTAGATCACAAAGATGAACAGATCTACGGTACTGAGTGCATGGAGAAACACGAGGGTTATGCAACATTAAAAAACTATAAAAAAATCTAAGTGGAGAAGATGCCCTCACGTATGATCTACCTTCCCAAAAGTTAATTTATTTCCTCAATGCCATTTTTGATACACCCACAGGATAAATCATCCCCGTGGCAGCACCATCTCACCCAAAACCAAATACCTATCATATGGCTAGTGTGTGAAATCAGAAATATATCATGAAAATATAAGAAGTGGAACATCGAATCTGATCACCACACGTAGCAGGGGAAACATGGTGAAAGAATTGTTCTAGTATCGTCGTCACAGGAGAGAAAGTGTCGTCACAGGAGTGAAAGGGATAGAACACATCCAGTCCATATGCCCTGAAGCGTATGGTCAACCAGGCTACTCAACGATGAAATGTGCGAATATGCTGACGGGTCATCCCCTTGTCCAGTTTTCCAATGCTATTTAAACATCACCTTTCAGAGCCATTTAGGTGAATAGGATGAGCTAGTGTAGAAGCAAACTCGTGATATCATTTTGCCAAGAGGTTTTGAAGATTCTGATATGTTTGCAATGGCAATCTGGTTCGAGAATCTTGTTAGTCTGGGTGTGTTGTTGGTTGGTGAGCTTGATTCCAAGCTCATCTATCGCCCTGGTTTTTCACACCAGGGAAGCACCAACCATCAGGGAGCAGATGTCATACACCATTTTGAGAGATGCACCTATTTTCTATGGGAGCGAATGCTCATACTGGCAAGCATCAAGGGCCCAAGGTCTTCATCATAGCTTTCATGTGCCCCATCTACCAACCTTTTCTGACGTGGTGAGGAGTACTTGAATGACAAGCCACTACAGAAGCTTGTTTCTGCCAGAAGAAAGGGGGAAGTTGTGAAGAAAGCTGAGCATGGAAAGGATATATATACTTATGTTGCAAGAAACTTATGTTGCAATAAGCATTTCTAGTGATCTTTCCGTACTGAAAATTTATTCTATTGTGCTAACATTTATGTTACCAAATTTTGGAAATGTAACAAATGATGGAAGGCGTATTAAATATTTAATTTTTGTTTTCAGTAATAAAATTATAGTTATTTTCTGTGTTTGTTTATATTTTGTAAATTTATGTCTTTTTTAGGCCAATTCTATAGGCATTACAACTTTGGGTTATTTGCTGAAATTTGGTTGCATGAGTAGAATTGTATGACGTTGTTCCATAATTCAAATTTCAGTTTCATTAGATAAAGAAACTTACATAAATACAACAATACATAGCATCAAAATTCTCATAAAGAACTTGAGAGTTATCAATCCATCATCCCCATAATATCCCTATAATATCAACAGTTCCAAGCAAACAGCTAGGATCTACTTATGTCACCAAATCTACTGACATCTCATATCCACTAATCACTATCACTCTTTTAATTTCTTACAAATTCAAATATATATGCCTACAATACAAAAGTTAAGTTTTCAATTTTGATATTGTTAACTTTTTGGCCTGTTATGTACACTTATTGAAAAGTTAAATTCAAAATAAGCATTCACATTAAATGCATAAAAATATATATACAATATTGCCGAGAAATACACACACACACACACACATAAATTTATGTATTAAAACTTGAAATGTATTTACATACACAACATATATAAATAATGTTATTCTATAGTTCTAGGCTGCTTGGGAGGTTTAGGCTGCAAGTCCTCCTTTTCTAGAGAAGATAAATTTGTACATTCTAAGCTCTTGGCTCGTCTAGAAGCTTCTGGTTCTTCAGAAGTTGCAGCAGGTGCATGTTTTGATTTTCGTTCTAATTCTTTCACTTTTGTTGCACATTTGTGCAAACTTTCTCTCAATCTATTGTTATCTTGGATGTACTTCTTCATCAATTCCACATTCTTCTTATTTTTCTCTTCAATGTTCCTTTTCCTTTTGTTGAATACGATCATTTGCACGTTTCAACTCAAACTGAACTTGGGTCAAATTTTTCCTGAGCTGCTCTGTCTCTGTCTCCAAATCTTTTTGCCTCAATTCTGTATTGTTTGGAGTATACACAATTGCTACTCACTGAAGCATGTTGTTCTTCTGCAGAGTGGCAGTTTGGGATTTCAGATCTTCTATCTCAGACTTACATCCCAAATGTTGTGATTGTCTATCCTCCAGTATTTTCAATATGAGCTCTTTAATCTCATTGTCCCTCTTGGCTAGCTTGTTTGCCATTGTTTCTTTTATGGTTGACAACGCAGAGAGATCAGCTCCAGCATTCATTGTTGCACTAGCATCCATCAAGGAGTTCTCTCGAATTATTAAGAAGGCATGATAGCTTTAGAACCCCTTTTTGACTTGTGCATGAGCTTGTATTGCATTAAAAGCTACGTCCAGTGCCTTCTCTTTGTTTTGCAAGGAACTCTCATACCTTATTAAATCCTGTTGGTGTCTGACATATCATAAATTTCACTAGAAATCAGATGCCCACGCTATCCCTTACCAATTTCAAATTCTTTTAACTTTTTCAACTCCTCTAGTCTGTAGTTCTGCAATAATCTTTCCAAGTTCAACTATTTTTCCTTTCAACTCTTCATCTTTCTTAGCAATTATGTTTTTAATGTTTTCCTCTTTTTTAATATATTCATTTATCTCAAGTTGATGTTTATTGTACTCTTTGACAAGGCTGTTTTTAAAGTCATCCTTCATTATTTCAATTATTCTGTTTAACTTACTGACTTCAGCAATAAGTATTGCTTCCTGGCTGATAACATTCCTTAGAGGGGGAATGTCCAACACCTCCAATCGATGTTTCAGCTCATCTTCTAGTCTCTTTATGGTTTCTTCATCTTTCTTCCGAAAAACCATATATTCTTCTCTGCATTTCTCATTTTCCTTTCTAAATTCATCCTGAATTTTCTCTAGTTCCTTATTCAAAGACTTAAGAACAGAGTCCTTACCTTCTATTATCCTTCTCGAACTGTCCACAGTCTTCACAAGGGATCCTTGTAATCTTGCAATTTCCTGTAAACAGGGAAAATTTTTAGGAGGCTTCAAAAAATGGAATTTGGCAATTTTTTTTTGGGAAAAAAGCATTGAAAAATGCCTCCTACCTTAAAGAGGTCCACCGTTTGCAAATTTTTAATAGAAGATTCCTACATAGTATCCACGTGTTATGTTTCTAACCTTGCAATTACCTGTAAATAGTGAAAATTTTAACAAGGCTTCAAAAAAGGAATTTGGCAACTGTTTCTTTTTGAAAAATAGCATTGGAAAATAGCGCCTACCTTTAAGAGATCATGAATTTGCATTTGCTTAATCCGACAGAGTTCTATGCTCTGTATTGCGGTAAGATACCAATAGGAAAATATTTTTCTATGAAATTCAGTTTCTTCTTTGAAATGCAACATTTTATCGAACATTAGCTTAAAACCAGTTTTACCATCAAAAAAATATTTGGAGAGGAGTTTTTCTCAACTCTGAACTGTGGAGGTGTATATATAACTAGTGGCATTTATGCACAAGCATAAATATCATCAGTGACTATGCTCCTCATTTTCATTAAACTCAACACCATGCATCTTGTTTACATTTATTTCTCTGCCTTCATGTAATCCAACCCGAATTGAGACAGCATCAAATTCTTCAGGGTCACTTCACAAACCTTCCATATACTACTCAAAAGGATCTTCAGGGACTTGTACATTGTCCTTTGGAGATTGTTGAGGAACATCCTAGTTAATTTTGTCCAGTTTCGGCCTCTTAATATATGTATTTTTAAATCTACTTCCTTCTACAATGTTGGGTCGATATAAGTCAATAATGTTTTGTAGTGTGCCAGGGTAACTGAACTTCACTCTCTTCATTTTTCTCTCCTGCAGTGCAAAATGCAATTTTTTTTCCAATAGATGAGGGAAATCTATGGCCAGGTCTTCAACCCAATGAATCACCAACTTCATACAATCACCTGAAATATCTTGCTTATGGTGATTCATAATTGTCCTAAGTACAATTTGAATTAAGGTTTTGTGTAGTCCCGGTGGAACATATTGCATCATTAAACCATTACAGGCAACCTTAACCATTTTCCACATATTTTTTTTCCATCTCACCCTTTTCTAATTTGAGGGTTTTCTTGGTGGTCAACATTACTCCCCCCCTGCGTGGAATTTTCGTTGCACCTAACAACAAATCAGGGTCTAGACAAACCATCCTCCCAAAAATAATCAATTCCTTGGACTCATCATCATAACTAGAAATGGCATTATCTATCTCTTCATTGTTGAAATTGAACTGACCGAAAAGAAAATGATGCACTCCTGCTCTGACTAGGACATTTAGCATACCTTCTGGCCAGTTGGTTCTGTCACTTCATACCTCAGCACTCTCTCCGAATGTTATTACAGTGAACCTCTTAGAAACTTCAGAACCCCTTGTTTCAGGTTACGGCATGGAAGATGAAGCTGTTGTTTCCATTTTGCAGGATGATGGCACGCTCAGAAAGGAAGAAGGGGATGCCCGCGAATGCATGCACAGGATACCAGCACGTTGAATTTTCCAAACTAAAATAAAAATTACAAATGTGTTTAGATGTTTCCAAACTATAATAAAAGTTACAAATGTGTTTTGACTTTTGCAAACTATAATAAAAATTACAAATGTGTTCTGACTTTTCCAAACTATAATAAAAATTACAAATGTGTTCAGATGTTTCCAAACTATAATAAAAGTTACAAATGTGTTTTGACTTTTGCAAACTATAATAAAAATTACAAATGTGTTCTGACTTTTCCAAACTATAATAAAAATTACAAATGTGTTTCAAGTCAACTATACACAACTTACATTTTCAATTTCAACATAGTTAAATTTCTAGCATGTTAAGTGTACTTATTTTTCTATAATGTTAAGTATACTTATTGAAAAGAATAAAGTAAGAGTAAATAATAGAGTAAAAATTTTGCATTCTAACTATTCCAGAAAAATAAGAGTAATAGAGTGAGTAATATAATAATAGAGTAATATTCTTCTCTACATGTTTTGATGTACTCTCAAACCAAACCCTCCTATTAAATGTTTATAGTAAATGTTTTTGGAAATTGGATGACTAGATATATTGAGAAGACTATCCTTGTGTTAATTTTATCCAACCTAACCTCGTATGCTCATAGTCGACCTATGAAAGGTGCAATTTTAACCTTTTTTTACTGTTATGGACACTTGGTGTAAAACGCAAGCCATAAGCATAAAAATGCAAGATAGGAATGCATAGTAGTTAAATTGAACATGAATGACTAAAATTCCAAGTATCTTGGCCAAATTAAAAAAAAAATGACTGAAATTCTAAGTTTCGTAAAAAACTGTGTAAATATTCAAAAATGGGCTTAGGAAAATGCACGTCACAGTCCATACAATTGTCATAAGTTGAAACTAACACCATGGGGTTGAAGATAGATATATTTTTTTTAAAACCTCCTTTCTTTTTTTTAAAATTATGTTTCATTTGTCCAGAGTTAAATTGACAAAATGATAACTTTTGTGTTTTCAACCCAGTTTTACCCAGATCACGAAAATTCCCACCCAGCCCTAAGTATTGGGTATTTTTGAGTGACTTTAGCTGGAAATGGTATGCTTTACTATTTTCCACATTATTATACATTTATTTTTTCAATTTTGGTTCAGAAAGTGGTTGTTGTGCAAAAACACTACATGGTTGTCTTGTATTTATGAAATATCCACCTACATTAATAAAAATGCAAGCCAAACCCTCCTATTAAATGTTTATAGTAAATGGTTTTGGAAATTGGATGGCTAGATATATTTAGAAGACTATACTTGTGTTAATTTTATATAACCTAACCTCGTATACTCACAATCGACCTATGAAAGGTGCAATTGTAACCTTTTTTTCTTGTTATGGACACTTGGTGTAAAATGCAAGCCATAAGCATAAAAATGCAAGCTAGGAATGCATAGCAGTCAACTTGAACATGGATGACTAAAATTGCAAGTATCTTAGACAAATTCAAAATTAATGGTTGAAATTCTAAGTTGTTACATAAAAAATAGTGTGTAAATATTCAAAACTGGGATTAGGAAAATGCACGCCACAGTCTGTACAATTGTCATAAGTTGAGAATAACACCATGGGGTTGAAGCTAGATATATTTACATTTATTAATAAAAATTTATACTATTAGGTGTAATCTATATGGTGAATTCTACTATTTAATGCATATGAATTATGTATTTGTTCCATTCAATTATGTCTGGTATATTATTGTTCTGTTATAATTGGTTTTTCTTTTCGAATAATTTTTTCATTATATATGAAATTTGTAAGTTTGAAACGATAATATACATTTCCTAGCATGTGGGTTATTGTGAAGATGCTTTTATACTGTCTTCAAACTGTCCAAAAAACCTCTTTTTATAGCCTTCTAGATATGGTTAGATACACCATACAACACTCTAGAGATCCACATTCTCAAAATATTTTTATCATCATCCTATGAGCTGTTGTGGGAATTTCCCAAAGGCAAGCTATGCAGATTTTACCAATAATTCCATACTTGGACAAATTTTTATCTTCTCCTAGGCTCGGTCTAATTTCCCTAAGCCACATTTTCCAGGCTACTTGGACCAATATTCCCAAACTTAGCCAATTTCCTAATTTTAACTAATTTGTCGTATTTCTCCAGAATGGTGCCATAATGCAACAATGATTTAAAATTCATTTCACATCATAATTTATGCCATGCCATGCCATGCGGGCATCATTATTATTGTGGGCATCAACCTTAATGCGGGCATCATTATTATTGTGGGCATCAACCTTAATGCGGGCATCACTTATCCCCTTTAAAACACTTAGCCATTTTTTCTTTTTCTTTAGTATGCAAGTTAACATTTTTCTTGTATTTTCGCAGGTTGATATTTTCCTTATCTGGCCACCATAAGAAAAACCAAGAGCATGGATATATATCCATTTCAACAATGAATAGGAACATATCATCTGAGGAATTTTATCATCAAAGGAACACCCCCTTTCTGTCATTTTGAAGTGGTCTCTCAAACTTTTTGTCTAACAATTGAGCAGTTCTCTTCAAACCCTAGGTCACCAAGGTAATTTCATTTTTCCTTCAAATTTGGAAAGTGATATTCCCAATGGGTATAGTTCAATAAGGTGAGTCCAGAAAAACCACTTTCATCTTCTGTAGCTTCTTTCTCTCTCCTAGGCGGGCATTTTTCTTGAGCAGTGAAAATATGGCTGAGAGGCACTTTTGGCAGATTGATATCTTCTTCCTGAAGGACTTTTTGGTCAGGATAATTATATGGTTGGATGAACCATACAAGTTTCTAGAGATATACACTCTCATATTATTTTTATCATCAAACCATGAGCTGTGGCGGGCATTTCCCTAAGGCCTGTTAGGCATATTTTACCAATAATTCATACTTGGACAATTTTTTATCTTCTCCTAGGTTTGGTCTAATTTCCCTAAACCATAGTTTTGGCAGATCCATAAATCATTCTTTAGTGTCTATTTGGACAAAATAATACCATGGTTGAGTAGAAAAAACAATATCCTACAATATCCACATGTGGTGTAGGTATTTTCTTCAACAAACTATTTGTGGTGGGCATCCTCTTCAGGCTACTTAGACCAATATTCCCACACTTGGCCAATTTCCTGATTTTCACTAATTTGTCATATTTCTCCAGAACGATGTCATAATGCAACAATGATTTCAAATTCATGCCACATAGTCATCTATTCCATTCCATGCCATGCGGGCATCATCCTTAGTGTGGGCATCAACCTTAATGCAGGCATCACTTAGCCCCTTTACAACACTTAGCCATTTTTTTGGTCTTTAGTGTGCAAAATAAGATTTTTCTTCTATTTTGTGAGGTTGATATTTTCCTTATCTGGTCACCATAAGAAAAACCAAGAGCATGGATAGATATCCATTTCAACAATGAACAGGACCATATCATCTGATGATTTTTATCATCAATGGAACACCCCCTTGCAAGCATTTCCAAGTGGTCTCTCAAACACTTTGTCTAACACTTAACCAATTCTCTTCAAACCCTAGGTCACCAAGGTGATTTCATGTTTCCTTCAAACTTGGCAAGTGAGATTCCCAATGGGTATAGTTCAACAAGGTGAGTCCATAAAAAACAAATAGGGTTAAGAGGCACTTTTGGCAGATTGATATCTTCTTCCTTAAAGACTTTTTGGTCAGGATAATTATATGGTTGGATGCACCATACAAGTTTCTAGAGATCTACACTCTCATTATATTTTTATCATCAATCCATGAGTTGTGGCAGGCATTTCCCTAATTCCTGTTAGGCATATTTTACCAATAATTCATACTTGGACAATTTTTTATCTTCTCCTAGGCTTGGTCTAATTTCCCTAAACCACGGATTTGGAAGGTCCATAAATTCTGCTTCAGTATCTCTTTGGACAAACTGATACCATGGTAGAGTAGACGAAACAATAGCCTACAATATCCCCATGTGGTGGGGGTATTTTCTTCAACAAACCATTTTTGGCGGGCATCCTCTTAAGGCTACTTGGACCAATATTCCCACACTTGGCCAATTTCCTGATTTTCACTAATTTGTCATATTTCTCCAGAACGATGACATAATGCAACAATTATTTCAACTTCATGCCACATAGTCATCTATTCCATGCCATGCCATGCGGGCATCACCCTTAGTGCAGGCATCAACCTTAATGTGGGCATCACTTAGCCCCTTACAACACTTAGCCATTTTTTCTGTCTTTATTGTGCAAAATAAGATTTTTCTTCTATTTTGCGAGGTTGATATTTTCCTTATCTGGTCACCATAAGAAAAACCAAGAGCATGGATAGATATCCATTTCAACAATGAACATGACCATATCATCTAATGATTTGTATCATCAAAGGAACACACCCTTGCGAGCATTTCCAAGTGGTCTCTCAAACACTTTGTCTAACACTTAACCAGTTCTCATCAAACCCTAGGTCACCAAGGTGATTTCATGTTTCCTTCAAACTTGGAAAGTGAGATTCCCAATGTGTATAGTTCAACAAGGTGAGTCCAGCAAAAAACACTTTCATCTTCTGGAGCCTCTTTCTCTCTCCTCGGCGGGCATTTTTCTGGAGCAGTGCAAATATGGCTGAGGGGAGCTTTTGGCATATTGATATCTTCTTCCTGAAATACTTTTTGGTCAAGATAATTATATGGTTGGATGCACCATACAAGTTTCTAGAGATCTACACTCTCATAATATTTTTATCATCAACCCATGAGTCGTGGCAGGCATTTACCTAATGCATGTTAGGCATATTTTATCAATAATTCATACTTGAACAATTTTTTATCTTCTCCTAGGCTTGGTCTAATTTCCCTAAGCCACATTTTTGGCAAGTCCATAAATTCTTCTTCAGTGTCTCTTTGGAAAAACTGATACCATGGTTGAGTAGAAAAAATAATAGCCTACAATATCCCCATGTGGTGCGGGTATTTTCTTCAACAAACCATTTGTGGTGGGCATCCTCTTGAGGCTACTTGGACCAATATTCCCACACTTGGCCAGTTTCCTGATTTTCACTAATTTGTCATATTTCTCTAGAACGATGTCATAATGCAACAATGATTTCAACTTTATGCCACATAGTCATCTATTCCATGCCAAGCCATGCGGGAATCATCCTTAGTGTGGGCATCAACCTTAATGTGGGCATCACTAAGCCCCTTTACAACACTAAGCCATTTTTTTTGTCTTTAGTGTGAAAAATAATATTTTTCTTCTATTTTGCGAGGTTGATATTTTCCTTATTTGGTCACCATAAGAAAAACCAATAGCATGGCTAGATATCCATTTCAACAATGAAAAATACCATATCATCTGATGATTTTTATCATTAACGGAACACCCCCTTGCGAGCATTTCCAAGTTGTCTCTCAAACTCTTTGTCTAACACTTAACCAGTTCTCTTCAAACCCTAGGTCACCTTAGGTCATTTAATTTTTCCTTCCCAATTGGAAAGTGAGATTCCCGATGGGTAGAGGCCAAAAAGGTGAATCCATCATGACCACTTTCATCTTTTGGAGCTTCTTTCTCTCTCCTTGGCGAGCATTTTTCTGGAGCAGTGCAAATATGGTTGAGAGGCACTTTTGGCAGATTGATATCTTCTTCCTGAAAAAAAAATTGGTCAGGATAATTATATGGTTGGATGCACCATACAAGTTTATAAAGATATACACTCTCATAATATTTTTATCATCAACCCATGAGTTGTGGCTGGCATTTCCCTAAGGTCTGTTTGGCATATTTTACCAATACTTTGTACTTGGACAATTTTTTATCTTCTCCTAGGCTTGGTCTAATTTCCCTAAACGACAGTTTTGGCAAGTCCATAAATTATTCTTTAGTATCTCTTTGGACAAACTAAGACCATGGTTGAGTAGACAAAACAACAGCCTACAATATCCCCATGTGGTATGGGTATTTTCTTCAACAAACCATTTGTGGTGAGCATCCTCTTAAGCCTACTTGGACCAATATTCCCACACTTGGCCAATTTCCTGATTTTCACTAATTTTCCGTATTTCTCCAGAACGATGTCATAATGCAACAATGATTTCAACTTCATGCCACATAGTCGTCTATTCCATGCCATGCCATGCGGCCATCATCCTTAGTGTGGGAATCAACCTTAATGCGGGCATCACTTAGCCCCTTTACAACACTTAGCCATTTTTCTGTCTTTAGTGTGCAAAATAAGATTTTTCTTCTATTTTGCGAGGTTGATATTTTCCTTATCTGGTCACCATAAGGAAAACCAAGAGCATGTCTAGATATCAATTTCAACAATGAACAAGACCATATCATCTGATGATTTTTATCATCAATGGAACACCCCCTTGCAAGCATTTCCAAGTGGTCAGCACCCTGCCCCTCTTCAACAACCCAAGCATTCCATCTTGATGGCATAGCAGGATTGATTTCTTCAATTCCAGCTTTTAATTTGTCCACATCAGATGGGTATTGCACATTGTTTTCCGCTGAGCCATATTTTTCGGTGGCATTTCTCTCTTTCTTACCATTTTCTTCTTTCATTGGAATTTCCCTTTTCTCCTTAGATACCTCTCACACACTGTGCATCTCTATTATAATTCTTCTCTACTCACATATCCCATCCAGATAACTAGAACGCAACTTCCTCTTCTACTCCCTTTCTACCCCTGGTGTTGAAACATGTCCACTTCAGCCCTGTTTTCCCCCCTGTGTTGCACTGTCGTGTTTTCCTTGTTCCACAGTAGTTGGTATATTTGTTTAAATCTAGGAAAGTACAGCAGAGCACAGGTTGGCTCGTGGGTGAATCCACATTTTAGTTTCACTCAAATGAAATCCACTTGTAACATGGTCAATCCGACCCTTGAGGTCTATCAATAGAATTTAATAGGTAGTAGGGATAGTTATTATTGAAGGAGTTGTTTGATGTTACTGATTCAACTGTAAACTATCCCTCTGCTCTGTAATGAAAGCATAATATAATAAAAAATGGTCTTGGGCCCCTTTTAAAACTTTCTTGAGTATCAATCTTGTTATATTTTTGCATTATCTCTGTTTTTTTCCTCCGAAAGTATTATATATGTTATGTTCTCATTTATTAATTTCTGCAAGGAACGATGATGATTTATATTATAATAAAAAAGAAACAGACCATACAAACTTGCAGAGCCATGAGATTGGTTTCCAAACTATGATGATCATCAACTAGAAACCAACATTTACAGTTGTTCCGTTCTCATTTCAAATGTTGGATGCATTCTTATTTCACAATAGAAGTTTAATTTATGTCTGAAATTAAAACTATACTAGTCTAATTAGGTTTTTTATGCAAACTTCCAAATTTCATACCTACAGTGTACTTCGATTGGAATTAGTGTGCATTTTTAGTTCTGGCCATGAAAAATTGGAAAATACTATCAATTTTTGTTTTGGATGACTTAGATTTTACTGTAGATCTTACAATTTACAGAAATGAGTACAAGAGTTTGTAGAAAAGGTTGGTATGTCTATGTTATAGTGCAATTTATTCAATATAGCATGAAATGATGATCTCTCAATTCATTTGTAGAATATATTTCAAGAATATTTCATATGTCAATTCATTTGTGGAATATATTTCAAGAATATTTCATATGTCAATTCATTTGTAGAATATATTTCATCATTTTTACTTTCATACACACATCTCGATATGGGTTGCTCATTAAACTCTCTTAGACATAGGAAAAATGCACATATGGATTACACATTACACTTGTATTACACATTAGAAACACATTAACTATATCAAAATATATGCATTGCCAAGAAATACTAACAATTTATATTACAACAATATTAGTATGTACATAGACATCAAATGTACACCATATTATTTTAGAAATCTAGGCTGCTTGGAAGTTGGGAGGTTTTTGCAATTCCTCCTTTTTAGAATAAGAAAATTCGCTATAGCTTCTCTTACCTTTTCCAAAACCCTCCAGTTCTACAGAAGCTTCATCGGCCGTATGTTTTAATTGTTTTTCTTGCTCTTTCACTTTGTTTGCAAGATTTATCACTTTTGTATGCAATCTATCTTTTTCTTCTAGGCATTTCTTCAACATCTCTACATTATCATTTTTCTGATTTGAGTGCTCATATTCCTTTCTTTTAAGATCATCATCTATCCACTTCAAGTCAAATTGAACTGCACTTAATTTTCTCTTGACCTATTGTACCTCCTTCTCGAGCTCGTGTGCCCTCAAATTGCTATTAGATGGAGTATACAAAATTTCTTCTGCCATAGGTTTATTCTGCAAATCTTTGATTTGGGATTTCAAATCTTGTGTCTTACTATCACATCCCAAATGTAGTGCTTTTTCCTTCTCCAATAGTTTTTGGTGAAGGTCTCTAATTTCGGCCTCCTTCTCCTCTATCTTCTTCTTCAATGTTAGATCTGATGAGCCAAATGTAAACTCTACAACATAATTGTTGAAGAAACTTCATTCAAGGTCTTCTCTCATTGCTACAAGGACTTCTGAAACTGGAGTAAGCTCTCCATAGTTACATCACCTAGTTTTGTACTAGCAAAAAAATTTGGTGTGATGGTCTTTTTAACCTACACTTAGGATTATTTTGTTGTGCTGGCCTTTTTACCCTTGACTATTTATTCTTCTGGTGTGCAGACCTGTTTACCCTTGACTATTGATTCTTCTGGTGTGCAGACTTGTTTACCCTTGACTGTTGATTTTTTGGTGTACAGACCTGTTTACCCTTGACTGTTGATTCTTCTAGTGTGCAAACCTGTTTACCCTTGACTGTTGATTCTTCTCGTGTGCAGACTTGTTTACCCTTGACTGCTGATTTTTTTCCTCTTCCAACATTTTTAGCCTCGAGAGTTGCTGAAATCCTTTCAATTCTCTTTTTTTGTAGCAACTCATTTTTGTTTTTAATTGTTTTATTCAATTTTTCCAATCTTGCTTCATATTATGCAGTCTCATTTTGTTGTTTAATGATCATTTCTCTCAATGTCCTTTGAAACTCAACCTTCAAACCTGCAATAAATGTTTCTCTCTGCTTCAATTCTTGCTGAAGTTCTGCTTCCTTACCAAATACAGTTTTCAGTGGTGGCATGTTCAAAACTTCAGGCCTGTTTTTCAGCTCATTTTCAAGTCCCCCTATAGTTTCCTCATATATTTTCTTTTGATCCTGATACATGTATTTCAATCTGTCAAGGTCAGAAATCGATTCTGCTAGAACTACAATAAATTTAGAACATTGATCCTTAATAAGTTGATCCTTTTGGCCAATTATTTTTTCAGTTTCGACTATTCTTTTCTCTAAAAATGTAACACGATGTACCAAATCAAGAATTTGGACATCCTTAGTTCTGCACAATTCGTCACTAGGTTTGAAGGAATCCTCCCACAAGGTAGATTGTTCTTTGAAATATACCATTTTATCAAATAAGAAAAAACAAATCTACCATCAAAAGAATATTTGGCATGAATTAGGTCTTCATCACTCGTTGGTGAACGATCCATATCATTGTTCACAAATTCCTCCCATTGATATGCATTTTCATTTCCATGCATTCCAACCAAAGTTGTGACAGCAACATCTTCTTCAAGGGAAAGTGAAGGCATGTCGTTCCCCATAAGTTCCATATTGTTCTCTAAATTTTGGCCGATCTTCTTTTTCTGGTTGAGTCACCCATTGAAGAAGCAGAGTATGACTGATCTCTCTAGTTTTGCATATGGTTGATAAAGAAATCCGGCCTCAATCTGCGCTCAATCAATCACCAATAGCCTTGTCACAACTATAGCAAATGTGTCGAAAATGCATGAGTTGACCCGCACATTGAAACCTGGCATTGGTTTGGCGGGTGTGCAAAGATAGCCATATATCGTCAATATAGAGACGAAAGTTCCTCTAAAATTAAAAACGTCGATATTGCCACAGTTTTTCTTCCATGATAAAAAAAAATGAAGTATTAATCCATGAATGTTCAAAACATGGAAATATTTTGTGGAAAAATCCAACCAAATGTATTAGTGTTAACTTCTAGTTTTAAAATTCAAAAAATAGATAGTAGTAGTTGCTCAATTACAATTTACTATTTATTACAATTACTAATATTATATATTAGCATTTAACAATACATAAAAGTCTATAAAATAGATCTAACTTTGTAAAATGTATCATTCTCAAACTTTTAATCACTCCAATACAATATAAAAATGGGTTAAAAAGATAGAGAATTAACAAATGTCAAGATAGGAATGAACAGTTGCAAAATCAATTCCTTTGATTTGGTTATTGGTGATGAAATATTTCCCCACAGAGAAGCCTAGATTGATATCAATTTTGTATTCTTTATAAAATCCTTCCAAATGTGTTCCAAACCATCCTCCAGAAGATGGTTTCCATCATTGGATTTCACATGGATAGTCATCTCCTCAATCCATCCATGTTTGATCATCACAACCAAAGAACTGCCATGTTTACTCATAATGCTCACACATAATCATTACCAAAATAATTAAGTACTAGACAGCAGAATTATAAACATAACCCTAGCAAACTATCAATATACAAGATCTGATAACTGTGTTGTTCAACAATAGAAACAAGACCTTAAACACAACATCCTTGCTTGAATCTATGGTTGCATTTTTTTTACAGTTTCCAGTTCTAATTCAAAGACAAAGGTGGTAGCTGACCTGGATGGTCCTCCCAGAAGGATCACTTTGACAATGAGGCTCGTTCTTGAGCTCCCATGCAAATATTGTAGGGTCGTCCATGTATAAATATGCGATAAATATACAAATATATGAGACTAATTTCATAAATATATAGATATATATCAATATGTTTATATGTACTATTGGGTGATTCCATGAAGGTGGGTAACACTTTTTGGCCAAATTTGGCAATGAAAACCTGATTTTTTACTCATGTGCTAGATAGAAACCCTCGAAACGCATATATTCCATGTGAATTTCGACTTGTAGTAAAAAAACAAATTGTAGAATATTATTTTGGCTTCCCAATGATATTTTTTTTAAATATTCTGATGTCATTTAATGTGTGAAATTTTTCATTTAATGAACTGTGTGACCTTAAAAATTTGAATAAGTTAATAAGTGGCTCATGTCCAACCCCAATAATTCAATATTACATTGATAATTTTAAAAATATATAAATATGAGCATGATCTACACAAAATGCAGTGTGGTCTGCATATTTTTTTGTTAATTTATTTCGCAATATAAAATTATTTATTAATTTTTGAAAGTGACCACATCTGATTTCAGCATCATTTTATACACATGTGTGTCCATCTAGCTTTTTTTTCACTATTTTCAAAAATTGAAAACCAAATATACCCTTTTGGAGAGGACGCGTCGATGTGTGGGCTATGCGTTTTTAAGAAATTTTTGGATGTGTATTTTTTACCCTGCGGATTTTTCTTTGAGTTGCTTCGAAGTTGTTGTCAGGATTTCTAAGTGTAAGTTTTAGAACTAATTAAAAAAAACCATATGAATGCCAAAGCGCATGCATGATACCTCAATGGATAGATGATTCGGTGATGAATCTATTGATATGAACTCCAGTCAGTTGTGTGCCATGAATGGCAGGGTTTACACCCCTAGAAGTCACATAGAAACATTGATTTTCCTGTAAGAGGGATAATTCTTTGTTTTCCAGGCCCTCGATCGAGGTCTCGAGCTCGATTGAGGTATTTAAATGCCTTGATCGATGTTTTAACGGAAGCTAGATCGAGATTTTAATAAACCCTCGATCGAGGGTCTAATAAACCCTCGATTTAGCTACCATTAAACACTAGAAAAAAAATTGTGTACATGACTACCAAGGTTGGTTTTATATGCATGCTCACCACGTTTATATTTAGTAAAAAAAAATGAGGAACAATGATAAAATTTGAAGGGTGGGTCTTAATTTCAAATGGAAGGGAATTTATTCTTGGAGCCCTTCTAAGATGAAGGGTAATATAAGTAACTGTACTTACATTGACGAGTATAAATTACGTAAACCCTTCACCAAAAAAATGCAAAAAACAAATATTGTCCTTTCAATTTTTTACAATTTTTTATAATTGAGCACCCTTTAATATTTACTTGAAAAAATGATATATTTTCAACAAAACTTATTTTGAACGCATTAAGTTGTCAAATGTGTATCATTAATTTTACAGTTTAGTAACATAACAACTATTCTATTGTATTTTTTTTAAGTTGGAGCACACTTCATTATACAAAAAAACTACTTAGACTATGTCCTAACCATATTGGGGCATCCAAGTGTAATCCAAGCTTGAGAGATATAAGAATGACAAGGAATGGGCACCTAACAGAAAATAATACACAACTCAGAAAACATTAAAACAAAATTCCTACATATCAAGCAAGTTAGCAAAGCTAGCATAACTAGGGTCAAGGCATTAAAAAAATTTGTTCAAAACTTGTCATGAAAGCATACATGTATGGGATGGAGGGGAAATGGAATGAATCCTAAGTCAATTGAATCCTTGCAACTCACTGCATGTCTGAGTCTCAACAATCCGCCTTTTAAATTGAACCAAAATACCAAAAGAAGTTTATTAATGGCTAGATTTGAGAAAGTTCTAAAGTGTGAGTAATTAAGGGCTCGTGGCTCTAAAATTTGTTGTGTTTTGTACCAGTACACGATCCAATGAATCAACAGTCACAGGTAGTAATTTAAGTTATTTAATGAAAACATCTAATGCGTATACCTCTATGTCAAAACCGTTTTCCATGCTGATGTAGTCCACTACCCTCTTTATTGTCCTACCAAAAGGCATGATAATGAGGAAGAAGACCATGACGTAGATACAATAAACTCTTCAATGCATCCTAGCATGATAACTCAAAACTTTAACCAATAGTTGTGAAACCGGTGAAGCCAAGGATTCATTTAGGGGCTTTAACAATAATTTTAGAGTCTGTGAACTAAGTGCATTTAATTTTTTTTATGATTATATTCAAGTAGTATCATGGTGTGTTTTCATTAGAATTCAACATCTAGCTTGTTTATGTCATCAATGGTTGGTAAGGAATTTCAACATCATTTGATTCATATCAGCAATATATCTAATGTGTATACAATGTAGTACAAAAATGTAGTGAAAGGTTTTAAATACTAAAAATACTTTTATCATTCATATATAATTTTTAATTTTAAAAAACTAAAATTATGTGATATGACTTTGAAAACACTAATTTTTATCTTAATCGTCATGTTCTATTCCACCCTGGGATCTGGGCTTTAAATATCTGGCCCGAGGATCTATATCATAGGTAGATCGTAGTCCTGAGAATCTAGGTTGAGTGGACACAACTCGCTTAAGTTCATCTCATCAACTGAATTGCATGCTAGTAAATTATTGAATAAGTTCAGTTAATATTGCTAGTAAATTATTGAATAACATTAGAATTTACATCAATAACATGTGACTAATTGTTTTGGTGTTTCATAATGCTAAGAGTGGAGGAAAATAAATAAAAGAAAAGGTGTTATGGAGACTATGGGATCCGAAAAACAAAGAGTATGGAAACTAAACATGATACTAATTCTCATTTCAACAAAAATTGAAAATGTTCAATGACATGAATTCAAATGGGGATTCAAAATACAAGGTGTCCAAGCATATTTTGGAAGACTTCATTAGATAAAAAGCTCAATCGAGCTTTTTAAAACTTTAACTAAAAAAATATTCGAGTGCCCATATTCATGTGTGCACACGAATATGGACACCCAAAAATTTATTTAATCAAAGTTTTTCAAATCTCGTATTGTTCATGGGAACAAGGTCTTCGAATTCAATTAAAATCAAACATAGAATTATATGATAATAAAATTTAATAAAACATAATTTCGACTAGAAGAATAATACTTGTGGGTAATAGTACATGTCTTAAAGAAGAAACAAGTAAAAGCATTACTATTGCCACTTCCTCTAGGTTTTATGTGCAGATATTAGTTGTGGAGCAATTGGAGTTATAGATGTTGGATTAATAGATGATAAATCATATCTATTACTCCAATTACTCGACGACCCATATCTACAAATGAATATAAATGACCATTTTCTATTCAACAAACGCAGTGAATTATATCAAATGTTTGTTGCCTATTTATAGTAAAAATGATTAAAGATGCTCGATCGAGCTTCTTTTAACCCTCGATCGAGCACTTGTACCTCAATCAAGGGTTTTTCAAATTCTCAATAGAGGGTTTAAGAAAACCTCTATAGACGGTTTAAAAAACCCTCAATCGAGGTTACGATTTTTTGTTTTTGCTAAAATTGCGTTGCCAAAAATTGTAACCCAAATCCATGGATGCACCCTATTATATATGCCATATCCAGATGTATAATATCCAAAAAGAAATATAAAAACTGGAATGTGTATTCTCATCCATATCATATTTGTGTTCTGGTAACTACAACTCAAAACCTACATAAGTGCCATATGGTAAACAAGTAATACCTGACATAAAAAGTTAAAATAACACTAATTCTTAGATCAGGGACATGAGAATTAGATGTGTCATTAAAGGAAAAGACAAAATTATAAAGTAAGCTTCCTATACTTTTCAAGAAAACCAAACAAGGATAAACAGGAAATCCATTTAACAAAAACCGTAAAAACCAAGCATGGAATATGCCATGTACATGTCTCCAAAGTACTTGATGTTGAAGTTTAAGGGTTAGAGGAGTTTTGACAGGTGTCAAAACCCCATATTTTCCAAAAAATTTAAAATTTTTAAATTTGCATATCATTAACATAAATGCAGTTAACTAATCCTTTAACTAGTTATGAGTTACCATATTGTCAATTGAATTTGTCTATTGGATTGTGTTTAGTGTTAGAATAGTTATTTTCAGTTTACTGACATGTTTTCCTGTTGCGACCACAAGGTGGGCTGTCATACAAGTACCGGGCTTACTTAGCTTTCAAGCTAATGCAGACGTTTTCCTGTTCTTACAGACTACAGGTAAGAAGTTCGATTGGCAGCTTGTCGAAAATCTAAAGTGTTTATAAATATCAGTACGTTGCAAAAATAAAAGTTCAAAAGGAAGATAAATGCTAAACCATTTTCAATACTTACTGAGGTAAAATTCCATAACTATCCATCATTCTTGTGGAAGTAACTTTATGATTCTTAAAGATTACTGTGCTATTCGATATTTATCATAGATGCCCAGTATTAAAAGACTTCAATAAAACTCTTTGCAACATAAAGTAGAAAAAGGTAAAGTTATAGGATTTATAGTTTACCTTCCATGTGCACACATACACTTACATTGTAATGTTTGTAATAAGGGGTTGAAGTTTATTTCTTAGTCAGTTAGATTACTTACTATAACAGGTTTTGATTTTAAACCTTTCATAACAATTAAGTGGACCTGTACTTAGTGGCTACTATCTTAAAAGAATGCAAAAACTGAATTATTTATTGGTCTAACATTTACGATGATAAAATCTTAAATGAAGAGTTTAAAAGCTTAACTCTTGTATGTCACCATTGCTTGGTTAAGAACCTTTATTCTAGGAAAACAATATCAAAGTATATGCTATTATTTTCTCTGTATTACATACCAATTTCCATTTTTAGAAAATTATGGTAAGAACTAAGGGTTAACATTACTGTCTTGTACACTTACCGTGTTTGATTTTTGCAACACCCTTGATATCATCCATTAGTATATTTGATAATTAGATTATAGAGGATGAGTAAAATACTTGTATGAGTACTAATTCTACCCAACATATGCACTATACTTTCCTTCTACAGCAATTTACGAAACTTAATTCTTTTAAGCTTGTAAGAGTTAAAAGACATGTTAGTCACTCCCTAATGGAAATGTCATGAATAAGACCAATTCACAAAGGGTTTAACCCTAAAGGAATACTCATATAAATCCTTATTTTATGCCTCCCAAGTTTATATATAAGATCATATTATGCACTTACTACTCTAGATATAGTATACTCTTGATCAAATGTTATTAGGTAAAAGCATCATGTTACAAGGTTCTAGATTTCAAAGTCAAATACCTCCACGATGAATATAGGGTTACATCCCAAATTGCATTGCATGGATGATAATCTATCATAACATATTGTAATGAATTATTAAAGTCTTGCATCGGTGGTAAGTCCCACGTATAAGTTATGTATTAACAATTTTTCTTTGTTATATACTCCAATAATAGGTTGAATTCGGCTGGGTCTAAAGTTTAACCTTCGCAACATCCCGAATGATTGACAACATCGTCCCTCATGATCTGTTCCTCGATGACTATGGAAATAATACCCACCGTGAGAAATAATTTGCATGGATACGTGTCTTCGTCCTGGCCAAGCATTGCGAGGTTAAAAGGTTCCTTTCCAACCCTAACTAATTAGTCTTCCCTCGCCTTCGGGCACTCGTCCATCTGCTGCGAAGAAATTGGTCACTCTGTCACCTGAGTGGTGCTGCTACTGTCTTCGGCTTTCTCCTTCCTGGTTAGTTTGCCTATTGAACAAAAGTGAAGGTCGTACCAAGTATTTCTATTCTCCTGCGTTATTTGTTCTCCTTTTTTATTCTCGTTGCTTCACCAGCTGAACCCGAACCCTTGACTGCAACTGTCCTTACCCTTCTCTTTCAGTTTAACAATACGGGAAGGGTTCTGTTATCTCTAGGATTTTTCACCTGTTTATTTTTAAATTTTTTTATTATGCTTTGTTTTCATTGTTTTTAGTTTTGCTTTGTTTTATATTTTATGATTGATTGATTGCCCTTATGATTCACTTGGTTACCTAAAATCATTAAAATTTCCATTCATCAACTAAGAACCCATGTATGTGCAAAGGAGTATATGTTATATGGTGAATTCTCATTGGCAGCATTGGTCCAAATTGGCAGCATATTGAATTTTAATGACAAAATTTCCAAATGGTATTTTATTGGAAAGTTTATCATTTATATCATGGTATATCAAACGAAAATATGCGCCAATGCTTGAGAATACATTTTTAGAGAAAAATGGTACCCATGTTTCAACTGAATGGAAGGCTATCCCAGACATTTGGAAGACAGCAGCAGAGCAATATGGAGATCGAACTGCCTTGATTGACCCACATTATGATCCACCGTCCCAGATGACTTACAAATAGCTTGAACAGAAATTTTGGATATTGTAGAAGGGTTACGTGCTGTTGGAAGGGTTCTAGATCATCAGTGGAGGAGCTTTAGAAAATATACATTCATTCTGACAGTGTTGCACTTGTTGTTGACAATCCAACTCTATTCAATAAGCTCGTGGAAAGGTTCAATTCATCTGCAACCTTAAAATTTCATGGGGTTATTGGTGTTTGTCATCATGATATAAAACCACAAAATCTCCTGGTGAATCCACACTCACATCAGTTAAATCTTTGCGATTTCGGCAGTGCCAAAGTGTTAGTGAAAGGGGAACCAAATATATCATACATATGTTCTCGGTACTACAGAGCTCCAGAACTTATCTTTGGAGCTACAGAGTATACTACTGCAATTGACATATGGTCATTAGGTCGTGTCCTAGCCGAACTCTTACTATCACAAGCTTTGTTTCCAGGAGAAAGTGGTGTTGATCAGCTGGTGGAGATCATTAAGGTTCTGGGGACACCAACTCATGAGGAGATCAAGTGCATGAATCCAAATTACATAGAGTTTAAATTTCCTCAAATCAAAGCACATCCTTGGCATAAGGTATTTCATAAAAGAATGCCACAAGAGGCAGTGGATCTTGTTTCAAGACTGCTCCAGTATTCCCCAAATCTGCGTTCCACTGCTTTGGAGGCTTGTGCACATCTTTTTTTTCGATGAGTTACGGGACCCCAATACACGTTTGCCTAATGGTCGCCCCCTGCCACCTTTGTTTAACTTGAAGCCTCAAGAGTTGAAAGGAGCTTCGCTTGAATTAATCCGTCGAATTATACCTAAACATGCAAGGAAGCATAGCCCAGTATTACCACCATAATTTTACGGTATTATTTGAGCACAAGCACTAATTATCTCTACAAAGACCCAGGTGATTATGCACATGTCACAGCAGAAAGCGAGGAATTTCATTTTGCAAGGATGTCATCACAGTTGATTAATATTGGGATAGCCATCACAGCGCGTGTTAAGCACATGATGATTGGTTGACAGGGAACGCCTTAAGATTTCTCTGATTGAAGTATTATTTGCTATCAAGATTAATATATTTATCCAGTACTCATTAATCAGTTATCTATAACAAGTTGGATAATACAGATGGGTGAAAACAATGAGGACGCCAGCATAGAAGAAGGATCAAATTTCTAGATAGCAATGTATAGGTGGCAGAGCATTTTGAATTTGAAGACAGCGTTGCCAATGATTCCAGATTTCAAGGAGTTGAGTTAATCATCCTCAGACTATTAGAGATTTGGTCAATATCCTCCAACAACATTTAAGCATACAGATGGCAGACACCTAAAAAAAAAGAATTATTTTTATATTAGATGGCTGTCAAAGTTCAATATTTCCAGCCAACGAATCATCATTTCAGCAACTAACTTGATAGGTGGCAGACCTCATCGAAGAGGCAGAGGACCAAATAATTTCTTTTCTTGTAACTAGTTAGTGGATGTAATTGATATAAATTCTAGAATTGTTAAATGTAGAGGGGAGAAGTGAGTTCTTCCTTTGAGGAGAACGCAGGGGACTGTGAGGTTGGCAATTTTGGGATCTATGTTGGGCCTTTTGTAAGCACTTCTGTATATCATGAGCTTTTTGCAGCTTCAATGACAGGTTCTAGTTTTGAATAAACTTGATGATGATTTGTCTTTGTACCACATAAATTGTCTCTTTGATAATTCTTTTATGTATTTGGTCATTCATATTCCATTACATAATTCTTATTTTGAGATGACAGTTATCTTTCATTTTTATAAACATTGACAGTTTCACTTCATGATTTAGGATCATAGACCTGGGTGTTGAACTTTGTGATTGCTTGCATGTTATACAGCATCTATTTGATTTTTCCTGTAGCTCTACTTCATACCAGCCTTTACTTTAATGCTTTGAATTTCTAATAAATACTTGTATTTACCCATCTGTGATATATACCAGCTATGTTAATTGTAAAGTGTGTGATGTTTTGATTTCATTCCTAACCTGTATAAACTGTACAAACAAGTAATATTGTCCTAGTTCCTTCAAGTACTGTGAGGTTCTATTAGCCCGGGTCTGATACCAGCTTGTATTTTTAATTTGATTGCATTTGATTTTTACATTTTCAAACAAAGATTTCCTTAAGCTTGAATCCTGTAGTCTAGGTTCAACTTTAGGGATAACATCTTCTGGCGCCGTTGTAGGGGACGGAGGAGTGAAGATATCTTCCCCGGGAAAGAATGACAAAGATCGGATCCAGCTCTTGACGGTGGACAGGAGCAGGGTATTAGTTGGACTACAGAGTTATTCACCGGGTGACTCCATTTGTTTCAAAATGCAAGATTCAGTTACTGAGCGAGTTACTTCCTGTACCAAGACTACCGTGGTTGAGGTAGATCATGTTTTTCTTCAAGATTTTCGAGAATGGATGAGTATGTCTTCTGTTGATGAATTAAACAAAGAGTTGTCTTCTTTTTTAGATTCTGATAACATTTCAAGTGAAGAAGATAAAATTGATTTTTTGAAGAAGATTTTAAAAGAATTTGAGTTAGAGTATGAAAGTTGGTTGTTAGAAAAGACTTTTCAAGATGACAGTATTACTGCTGTTGTTCCAAGCATTTTTAGGTGCGTGATTTGGAATGAAGAATTAAATATGCATATCTTAGAAAGTAGAAAGTGGTTTTCAAATGATTGTGAAGAAGATGGTTTTATGGAGATAGTGAGTTTAGAGTTTATCCAGAGGAAGCTTGCTTATCTTCAAGAAGAAATAGGGATATCTGATCAAAATACGGTTTTAAATTATTTTTATGATCCTGTAGCTGACTACATCAAGGAATTTATCAATTCAAGGTTTCAGTATACATTATATGAAAAGTCTGAAAATCAAAATTGCAGACATATGATGATTGTTGTTCCTGTCTTCATTTTTCTAATCCACAGATCAAGATTTTCATTATGTATTCAGATACTTGTATGGCTTCACTGGAAGCATGATTTTACCTGATCAAAAGAAAGTAGTTTTGGTTAGTGTAGGAGCTGTGAATAAATAATCTTGATGCTTCAAGCATTTCTTTAAAAGTTTGTACAGTGTGTTCAAATTGTTGTGAGAAGATTATTTCAGTTTGCAGAATAGTTTAAAGATTGGTCAGTGATTGGTTAAGTAGCAGAGATTTGTGATGAAATACTCCAGCCCAATGGAAACAAGGCACAAGTCTACTTGTTCTTGGTAGCTCACAGGAAGCATGCCATCCCCAGGCGGAGCCAGATGTTATCTCTAGGATTTTTCACCTGTTTATTTTTAAATTTTTTATTATGCTTTGTTTTCATTGTTTTTAGTTTTGCTTTGTTTTATATTTTATGATTGATTGATTGCCCTTATGATTCACTTGGTTACCTAAAATCATTAAAATTTCCATTCATCAACTAAGAACCCATGTATGTGCAAAGGAGAATATGTTATATGGTGAATTCTCACTGGCAGCATTGGTCCAAATTGGCAGCATATTGAATTTTAATGACAGAATTTCCAAATGGTATTTTATTGGAAAGTTTATCATTTATATCATGGTATATCAAATGAAAATATGCGCCAATGCTTGAGAATACATTTTTAGAGAAAAATGGTACCCATGTTTCAACTGAATGGAAGGTTGTCCCAGACATTTGGAAGACAGCAGCAGAGCAATATGGAGATCGAACTGCCTTGATTGACCCACATTATGATCCACCGTCCCAGATGACTTACAAATAGCTTGAACAGAAATTTTGGATATTGTAGAAGGGTT
Organism: Pseudotsuga menziesii; assembly: GCA_001517045.1. Taxonomy (NCBI): domain Eukaryota; kingdom Viridiplantae; phylum Streptophyta; class Pinopsida; order Pinales; family Pinaceae; genus Pseudotsuga; species Pseudotsuga menziesii. Next base: position 285,539 of record LPNX010439694.1, read on the forward strand.
ACGTGCTGTTGGAATGGTTCCAGATCATCAGTGGAGGAGCTTTAGCAAATATACATTCATTCTGACAGTGTTGCACTTGTTGTTGACAATCCAACTCTATTCAATAAGCTCGTGGCAAGGTTCAATTCATCTGCAACCTTAAAATTTCATGGGGTTATTGGTGTTTGTCATCGTGATATAAAACCGCAAAATATCCTGGTGAATCCACACTCACATCAGTTAAAGCTTTGCGATTTCGGCAGTGCCAAAGTGTTAGTGAAAGGGGAACCAAATATATCATACATATGTTCTTGGTACTACAGAGCTCCAGAACTTATCTTTGGAGCTACAGAGTATACTACTGCAATTGACATATGGTCATTAGGTCGTGTCCTAGCCGAACTCTTACTATCACAGGCTTTGTTTCTAGGAGAAAGTGGTGTTGATCAGCTGGTGGAGATCATTAAGGTTCTGGGGACACCAACTCGTGAGGAGATCAAGTGCATGAATCCAAATTACACAGAGTTTAAATTTCCTCAAATCAAAGCACATCCTTGGCATAAGGTATTTCATAAAAGAATTCCACCAGAGGCAGTGGATCTTGTTTCAAGACTACTCCAGTATTCCCCAAATCTGCGTTGCACTGCTTTGGAGGCTTGTGCACATCTTTTTTTTCGATGAGTTACGGGACCCCAATACACGTTTTCCTAATGGTCACCCCCTGCCACCTTTGTTTAACTTCAAGCCTCAAGAGTTGAAAGGAGCTTCGCTTGAATTAATCCGTCGAATTATACCTAAACATGCAAGGAAGCATAGCCCAGTATTACCACCATAATTTTATGGTATTATTTGAGCACATGCACTAATTATCTCTACAAAGACCCAGGTGATTATGCACATGTCACAGCAGAAAGCGAGGAATTTCATTTTGCAAGGATGTCATCACAGTTGATTAATATTGGGATAGCCATCACAGCGCGTGTTAAGCACATGATGATTGGTTGACAGGGAACGCCTTAAGATTTCTCTGATTGAAGTATTATTTGCTATCAAGATTAATATATTTATCCAGTACTCATTAATCAGTTATCTATAAAAAGTTGGATAATACAGATGGGTGAAAACAATGAGGACGCCAGCATAGAAGAAGGATCAAATTTCTAGATAGCAATGTATAGGTGGCAGAGCATTTTGAATTTGAAGACAGCATTGCCAATGATTCCAGATTTCAAGGAGTTGAGTTAATCATCCTCAGACTATTAGAGATTTGGTCAATATCCTCTAGCAACATTTAAGCATACAAATGGCAGACACCTAAAAAAAAAGAATTATTTTTATATTAGATGGCTGTCAAAGTTCAATATTTCCAGGCAGCGAATCATCATTTCAGCAACTAACTTGATAGGTGGCAGACCTCATCAAAGAGGCAGAGGACCAAATAATTTCTTTTCTTGTAACTAGTTAGTGGATGTAATTGATATAAATTCTAGAATTGTTAAATGTAGAGGGGAGAAGTGAGTTCTTCCTTTGAGGAGAACGCAGGGGACTGTGAGGTTGGCAGTTTTGGGAGCTATGCTGGGCCTTTTGTAAGCACTTCTGTATATCATGAGCTTTTTGCAGCTTCAATGACAGGTTCTAGTTTTGAATAAACTTGATGATGATTTGTCTTTGTACCACATAAATTGTCTCTTTGATAATTCTTTTATGTATTTGGTCATTCATATTCCATTACATAATTCTTATTTTGAGATGACAGTTATCTTTCATTTTTATAAACATTGACAGTTTCACTTCATGATTTAGGATCATAGACCTGGGTGTTGAACTTTGTGATTGCTTGCATGTTATACAGCATCTGTTTGATTTTTCCTGTAGCTCTACTTCATACCAGCCTTTACTTTAATGCTTTGAATTTCTGATAAATACTTGTATTTACCCATCTGTGATATATACCAGCTATGTTCATTGTAAAGTGTGTGATGTTTTGATTTCATTCCTAAACTATATAAACTGTACAAACAAGTAATATTGTCCTAGTTCCTTCAAGTACTGTGAGGTTCTATTAGCCCTAGTTTGATACCAGCTTGTATTTTTAATTTGATTGCATTTGATTTTTACATTTTCAAACAAAGATTTCCTTAAGCTTGAATCCCGTAGTCTAGGTTCAACTTTAGGGATAACAGGTTCCTCATGTTGGAGTGTTGTGGCTTGAGTTTCACCGTTTACTAAGTGCTATTGGAAAAGAGTAACAACACGGCTTAGGGTTTTTACCCTGTCAGCTGAATGATTGGGGGTTCTCTACTGTTATCAATTGATGGAGTAATGTAACGTCATTCTTTTGCAGCTGAATGACAGACTTCTTACTCGAGTTGGTCGCCGGTCACTGCATTCCTGGTTAACAGTTTTTAAGTGCTAAGGTAAGAATATCATTTGTTTTCTTTCTTTAATGTTATCATATCTTTCCTTATTTATAAAATGTTCTTATTTACCAAATCTTATTTAACAGTAAGGTGTGTTAACCATGCAGGTGCGACTCATCTCTCTTCTATAGCTGCGCAGGGAGTACAAGGTTGCGGCGACATGCATGCCACGGTAAGCCCTGGACTTACCATGGCTATTCTACCTTGTGCAAACCCTTATGGAGTATTAAGGGTTGGTCTTTGCGACCTGAAATACCCTCACGGGTTTTGGTTGTTTGGTTATTTACTTCGTTGTTTTTAGGGTTTGATAAGACCCTCACTTACCGCAGGGTTTTCCGACTTCGGCCGTGAGTGTTCATTTTTTTTTGTATAAAATACTGCTTTTAAAGTAAAGGAACAGGTTGTAAAAACCTTCCTGTGTAAATTTGTAATACGGCCGTGAGCCAAAAATACTGAACTGGGTTTCATAATTATTAACTTTGTATAATTTGGGATGTACAGGGTTTTTACCCTAAAACCATTACCATAGTTGTTATACTATTTTCCTTTCAATATTCTCGGTTTATGTTATAGCACTGAAATTTATATAGTTGTTTACATTATAATTAATCATTGAAGCTCGGTAGTGACATAATATTTACTGCATTTATCCTTTTTCTTATAATATGCCTCTGTTCGATTATGAGGCTATATAGGTTTTACTGAAGCTTAATAATATTGAACATTTGGTCACTCTGTTAAATTAGTGACAGTGCATTAGTATACTTAATTGTGTTTTCAGTTATTTTATAGAATCTGTCAAGGTTATTATATAAAATTTACTAAAGGATAAAATAAAACACTTAAAGTCCTAAATGGAGTACTTCAGTAACTAACAATGACTTCTCTTCTTACAGGTATAGAAGTTACAATTTATTTCTTAATACTGAATCTAGAATGATATTGTTTTTGTAATTAGTACATAATCTACCTGCTTAGTCCATACAACATCTATAATAGAAGGAACATAATATAATAGAGAAGATATATGGTATAAGACTATTGTCTTACCTATATGTGCTGTAGCTTCTATTATTACTTATACTTAGTTTATTTTATATAAAAGAATTGTGAGTGTTATTATAAAACTGGTACTCTTATCCTATGTTTATTCATAATTATAAATAAACTTAGTATTTTTATTACTAAAATAATATTATATTTACTGTTCTAAATATTTCGTAGACATATTCTCTATGTCCCATATTATCTGGTTTAAAATTACATTAATAAGAAGGTAAGTGAACTAGCTAAGTCCTACATTGTTAACATCTTCAAAAAATATAAACTAGCATTTGTATAATTTGTTAAAGCTTAACTAAATAGAACAGAGATAAATAAAGAAATTATATTACTTTCCAAAGTAAATTCTGCTAGTAACCAGTACCTGTAAAAATAAATAGAGATTATAGCTATTATTTATTCCATTGAATAAGGTACTTGCAGTGATTTAATTTGTAGATAAGCAATATGTACAGCATCTTCTCTAACTTTACTCTACTTTAGTGAACTATTTTACTCTTCTTCGAACATACTACTATAAATAGACCATACCAATTATTTCTCTATTTCTAAATAACTTGTCAGTCTTCATTATAGGTTAATACCACTCCTAATACAAAGGATATTTATTCTAAACCCATACAAAGAATTACTCTGAAATTCCATTCATAATCTATTTTGTATTATCACCATACCATCTTTCCTTATAGTTTTTACCCCTGTGCTGGAGTACGGTCTAGTAAACCCAGATGTGGAAAAACACAGTGGGTCTTTAATTTTCATCAAGCGATTCTATTACTGTTAAACTAAAACATTTACATCACTAAACCAGCTAAATATCATATCATAAACTACAAACATAACATTCAACCCTTCATATTTTTTAACAAAGACAGTTAAGTGACAGAACCTGTTCGAACTGGGACAACAACAGCAATGGGAGGCCGTTCCTCCCTACCAACTCCTGGAGAGCGCTCAAACAACGACTCCTCAGGACCCCCGAGCTTGCTCTAGTCTCCCTGGCTGGAACTAGGTGCAACAGTAGTCAAATACTAGTCTTCAACCTCAGTACCAAATCTGAACTTATCAGTAAGTTCACCCAGCTAACAAGCTATAATAAACCAAGTTACTGCAGCATTCCTCTCAAACAACTTCCTTACTATTTTCCCCCTTTCCCCAATGAATTTCCTAAATAGCATTCCACCTGAATGTTTCTTCTCTGGAAAATATCAGAGCAGCCTCAGCTCTATTCATTGGGTACTTTTAAAAGATTGCCTAGGTCTTTTTTGGGTTAGTTGTCATTTAATGAGCCACCTGCTCTGATCCCACTTTCTTGGGGGATCATGACCCAAAATATAGGAAAGTTTCCACCTGCAACTTAGGAAGTGTTTGAGGATGCCGCCACTTGTCTTTTTCCCTCCACCTAGTTCCATCCACCAGTTTGACCAGTAACCTCTTTTTAACAGCTCTCCCATGTTGTTGTCTCCACAATTTATTTATTAATAATAAAATATTCTGAATTACATTCCACTTCTGTTGACTCTGCTGAGTCATCAATTCCTACTTAGCATTAAATTTAATATAATGTCTTAGGAATATAATTAAACAATTAACATTATTTTACAAAATTGGGGTATGTGACAAGAGGGGTAAGAAAAATTTTAAAAATCTATATTAATCCCAAGGCCTTTTTCCAGATCTCAATGGAATAAGTGGGTCATATTGAGTTGTTACAACTTATGAGTTACTTCTACACTAGTTTTTTTTTAATATGTACCATTCCACCAAACTTTCACTGCTCTACAATTAGCTCCAAGTAAAAACTATTCCAACTTATGGAACCACCCTCACTACTTATGTGGATTTTCCTAATTCTCCTTTTCCTTAGAATTTAGCATTAGGAAACATGGAAATAGAGTACATGCGATTATGAGGTAAATTCATACAATTCTGAAGCAAAAAATCACATGCATTCCTTGCAAGAAAGCCACAGGATAATCATTAATGCCATTCCTCTCAAACTATGTGGAGAACATAGGTGCATAGTTTGTTGAGGAGTTGTAGTTCTGGTCAAGCATGCAGTTGAGCATGCATCCCTTTACTTCATTCCTAATTCCTACCCTGATACTCATTGCACAAAATAATTCCTTCCTATAAGGCATCTATTGCACAAAAGTGAAAAACTGGAAACCTTATATGGAATAATCGAGGACTCGAGGTGAAGCTTTATCCCATTTCCTTTTATAGATAGCAATTATCTTTCTGCATCCAGAAAATTAAAAATAAAAATAAAAATAAAAAAGTACTCAATCATGTTTTCATACTCGTGGCCACAGAAGCATGGAACGTTACTCGTTTCTACAAAACTGGAAGTTTGCTAGGATGCAATATTTTATCATGTACATACCCTAGAAATGTACATACATACCCTAGAACTGCCCAAACTTGAGAATAGATGATTTTTTGATGTAAAGGAGGAAAAAAATAGTTTCAATTATAACCAGCATGCCCAGGTTTGACCATAAAGATGCTTAAAATGTGCCTAGAATAGTTGATGATGTTTTTGGTTGGCCAGAGATGAGGTATCATTGCTATTTGAAGGCTTAAAAAGATCCTGAATACGTAGTATTTGGATTCCGTTATTCATCCCACTCCTAAAACTAAACATAAATGTTGCATCTATGAGAGACTAATAAACTGACAAGAATCTCTTTGTATCACTAAGAAATCACCCTGATCTAAGAGTATCAGTGAGTTGCTGCAAGTTTTTTATTACTCCAATTTGTGGATTTCTAGAACAACAAATTACCTTGATTACAAAAAGACAAATTGACCATGGTTGTGTGGATAACCAGGAACTGCAGCAATTTAGTACTAAGTGTACCTATTTTTCCTCACATAGAGCCTTTTTTGAATCATGATTATCTACTTGTAACCTTTGTTGGTAACCCTTCAAGCTGTATTGCATCAAATAACACCTATATATGTATTTGTCTTCCACGTACCTTTGGATATATTGGAAGCCCCTTAGGTGGACCTAAAAGCAACCTTACATAATTTTATTGGTTGTGTTATTGTTATAGTACGTAGAGAACAACATTTGGGGAGATCACTCTTGTATATGAAGGAATCAAGTAATACAACTAAGGGTGTGGTATATCCTCCTTAGGTAAGTTCATACATTTATAAAGCAAAAAATCACATGCGTTCCTTGCAATAAAGCCACAGAATAATCATTAATGTCATTCCTCTCAAACTATGTTGAGAACAAAGGTGCATAGTTTGTTGAGGAGTTGTAGGACTGGTCAAGCATGCAGTTGAGCATGTATCCCTTTACTTCATTCCTAATTCCTACCCAGATACCCATTGTACAAAATAATTCCTTCCTAATAGGAACATGTTGCACAAAAGTGAAAAACTAGAAACCTTCTATGGAATAATCGAGGACTCGGGGTGAATATTTGTCCCATTTCCTTTTATAGATAGCAATTATCTTTCATCCAGAAATTTAAAAATAAAAAATAAAAAATTATTCAATCATGTTTTCATACTCGTGGCCACAAAAGCATGGAACGTTACTCGTTTCTATAAAAAATGGAAGATTGTTGGGATGCAACAGTTTATCATGTACATACCCTAGAACTACCCAAACTTGAGAATAGACAAATGTTTGATGTAAAGGAGGAAAAAATAGTTTCAATTATAACCAACATGCACAGGTTTGACCATAAATATGCTTAAAATGTGCCCAGAATAGTTAATGATTTTTTTGGTTGGCCAGAGATGAGTTATCATTACTATTTGAAGGCTTAAAAAGATACTAAATATGTAGTATTTGGATTCCGTTGTTCATCCCACTCCTAAAACTGAACATAAATGTTGCATCTATGAGAGACTAATAAACCGACAAGAATCTCTTTGTATCACTAAGAAATCACCATGATCTAAGAGTATCAGTGAATTGCTGCAAATTTTTAATTACTCCAATTTGTGGCTTTCTAGAACAACAAATTACCTTGATTACAAAAAATACAAATTGACCATGACTGTGTGGATAACCAAGTACTGTAACAATTTAGTACTAAGTGTACCTATTTTTCTTTACATATATCCTTTTTTGAATCATGATTCTCTCCTTGTAACATTTGTTGGGAACCCTTCAAGTTGAATTGCATCAAATAAAACCTATATATGTATTTGTCTTCCATGTACCTTTGGATAGATTGGAAGCCCCTTAGGTGGATCTACAACCAACCTTACATAATTTTATTGGTTGTGTTATTGTTATAGTACGTAGAGAACAACATTTGGGGAGATCACTCTCGCATATGAAAGAATTGGGTAATACAACTAAGGGTGTGGTCTATCCTCCTTAGTTAGTGCCATGAAATATTTGACCAAGTACTATTGTAGGTAACCCTCTAGTATGATTAGATATTATTATCACTTGATGCTCTATCTTTAGAACCTTGCAAACCTTAACTTCTTTAACACGTGCATTGAAATTTATACACAATTTAGAATTTTGAGAATTTGGAAATTTCATTAATATAGTGATGCACAACTTGGATTAGAAAAAATAATAGGGATTACTGACACCATTGTGGGAGACCTAGTTCAAAATAATCCAATTGCATGGTTGATGGACCTCCAAATTATCACTTTTCATATCCCATCTTATGTCTAAATTTGATACATTTTTCCTTATAATCTAAGATCTTCTTAGAAAACATTAGTACTTTTGATGAAAAATGTAGATACTATGACTTATGATTATCTAATTAGATGTGATATTGCTTCATCTCAAGTTAAATGTTATATATGCTTGGTCTTAAAGTGTTTTTTATGTTTTTGTGTGATTTCAATATTTTATCTAGTGTGGTCTACAAGAAGGGAATATTTCAACCTTGGCGAAGGTATTTGATTAGCAAGACAAGTATATCTCCTTCACTTGGTGCCAAAAGCTACTTGTTGAATGGTTTATAAAATTTAAGATATATTGTATATTCACAACCTTTAAAGCTACTAGTACTTGGAGATAGCAATAAAGACCTTGAGCACTTCGATCTCATATTGATCTTAAGGATTTAAATTGAGTCAGAGGAAAAAAAATATCTAACAACATGTGGTAATTTAGGAAGTTAAGAAACAACTCCCACTAATCAAGAGATTGATTTGATAGGATAAATAGGACTCTTTTCAAGTAGAAATAGGATAAAATTTATAGAGTAAGATATTTGGTATTGTGATTGCATTTTCCTTGCTATCATTTAATAGAGTTCAAATTGTAGTCAAGACAACAAATTCGAACCACATATTACATAATAGTTTATAAATAAAATGCACAATGTTTGTTCAAGTTTTGAGTGTTTGAGTTTCCTCAAGGGTTCGAGGAACCTCCTTGTGCAGGACCTGCTCAAGAAAATGCCTCAAGAACCCCTATCAACATTTTGTTTCCTACCATTTTTTGGTTTTGCAAGTAGACAAACTCTTGTAAAAACAATAATGTTAGTTTATATTTACTTTTATTTCTAGTACTGCTTTTATTTCCTATACTCATTTTAACAATAATTTCAATTAATTTCTCTCTTTTCCTATGTTTAAATTTCAATGTTTAGTACTTTAATTTGGATCACATGAATCTAGTATATCATACTTATTGTTATAAGGGTTGATTAATACAGAAGCATCAGAATTTCATCGGCTTAGGAACATTATCTTTATTTTATTTCTCATACAATAAGTGACCCTATACCTTCATATGTTCTTCTACATACTGTCAGAAGAGATAGGAGTGCAAGCACAGTGAAAGTGATGACTCCAAGTGCATAATGGATGAATTAGAATGAACTATCAAGGTTGAACATTTGTTTTATCATAATTTTCATTAGGTTTAGTAATTCAGATTTGACCTTTCCATACATAGTGCACAACACCTCATAAATTTACATGATCCTTGGCTTAATAAGTAAAGTGAAAAGTTGATGGGTTCCATATAAAGTGGAACTGCAGCAATTTAGTACTAAGTGTACCTATTTATCCTCACATAGAGCCTTTTTTGAATCATGATTCTCTCCTTTAGCTGACTCTAGGTTTTCATTGAACAAAACATGGTCAGCTTTCCACAGCTTTCTCAAAGTATGGATTGGTTTGCTGAGGAGTTGTAGGACTGGTCAAGCCTTAGATACATCATGTATCTGCTTCTAAAAAGACATGTGGATTATATATCCTCTTCCATTCACAATATTTGTATACAACTAGGGATACAAAGGGATATATAGTTACAATTAGGGAGGCTTCACTAAAAAGGGTTGTTCTAACACTATTACAACAAAAGATGAGCAGGAAAAAGAGACAATTGAGCAATAAATCAAATTTCTACCCTCAGGATTTTGTAGTTATCTTTTGAGTTTTTCCTAATATTTAACAGTGTGTACAATGCTACCAAAAAACTAAAAGAAATTGTGTCTTGATTATATAGACGTAATGTTCAATATATCATAGCACATATAAAGCTAGCAAATCATATTGTAATGACAATAAAGGGAACACACAAGACTCTGTTAAATTAGCGACAGATAACAAAACATAATACAATTCAAATTGATGATGAATGGAGAGGCCTCATATTGCAGTTTTCAAAAAAATTATGCACATAGATGAACAGGGAGGCCTCCTTTATTGAATTGTTGTTATATGGAAGAATTCCATCCTTATTTCTTATAGAATTTTTGAGCAAGGCATTGGTTCAATGGTTAAGCATGGGTGGTGCTACTCCACCCACCAAAGTTTAAATCCCCTAAAAACATGTTTTGCCCCTCGTGGGTAGTCTCACCCCTACAAACAGGTTGTTTCAAGTAGTTGGAGATAGAATAGATATTCCATATTCATGGCTTCCAGGACCAAAAGACTCCCTATTTGGGATAGAAAATGCATTATGTATGGACTATAACATTTCAGAAACTCAGTCTAGCATTACAGGGCACATTTTCAAATCCAAACACTTGCCTGAAATGTTTCCATAGGTTTGAAATGCATATGTCTTATAAACATTGGGAGTGATGCAGCACTGACAAATCAACTACAAAGAGAAAAAAAACACAATCCAAGTTCATGAAACAATGAACAAAGTGGAACACAGTTCATTTTTGTGAAAAAACATGGGAGATTTCAAAACAACTCTACAAATAGATGGTCATATAGGGATAGTACCTTTTCAGTATTCAAATCCCAAGGAACACCCGAGAGAAAAGATCCAACATGGAGGAAAACCCCGACTTCACCCTCCTGCGTGGTGCTCCTCAAATATACAACATTGCTAAAAACCCCATCTTCTCCCTCCTGTGTGGTGATCCTCAAACCTCCAACACGGCTAAAAACCCAGAAAGGGTGTGGTGCTCCTCAAACCTCCAACATAGCTGAAAACCCATAAAGGGTAAAGTTCCTTAGGTAAAAAAGAATAGAAGCTGAGTGCTATGAATTCCTGTGCCATTGAAAGTATGGGGAAGGTCAAATATATATTGAAATGTTAAATCAAGGGAAGCATCTAATGAAATGCTAAAGCAAGGGAAGAATCCAAGTAAACCTGTGCAGTGTTCCTCCAACACAGTTGAAAACCCTATGCTCCCTACCAAGCAAGGGAAGCATCCAAGTAAACTTGCATGATGCTCCTCTAACACTGTCTAAAACCCTATTCCTAGGTGATCCTCCAACACAGCCAAAAACCCTATGCTCCATCCCACGGTGTGCTTCGAAAACCCTATTCCTTGGTGCTCCTCCAACACGGTTGAAAACCATGTGCATCGGTGCTCCTCCAACACGGTCGAAAACCATGTGCATTGGTGCTCCCTCCCACAACACACTTCTCCCACAATGCACTTCTCGTCGCTTTACAATAAAAAATACCCCAACATATTACCATATTTATATAGTAAATCATTTAAATCCCTAGACTCTTAATATACCCTCAATATATTGTTTTGATTTGTTTTAATAATTTAACCCCCAATATGAACGAACATGTTATAATATTGGTCTATCAACAATGCCCCCATAAGTATTTTTATAGCCCAAAATGACACATCTCTTCCTGTGACCACTTTCCCATGATTCCGTCGCATGTCGACACTTCCATGACGACACTTCATGAAAGTCACTGAAAAAACACCCAACTTGGAGGACCCATACATAGAGTTCTATAAATCTATTTGACCTCTTCTCTGCACCTTTGGAAAGGTATTTGACTCAGAAAAAACTCTCTAGAAGCAACTAAAGTTTGAAAATGCTCAAAAGTACCCTAAAACAGATATTCTTTTATGTACATGCGAGTTGCCTTAAGGAAACCCGTGTGTTCCACTTTTTACACGCGACTTGTTCTATATAATACTCATGTGTTCCCTAAATATGAAACTATTTAAATTGTAAGCCGCATGTCATATGCGACTATTATTACAGCATCCCATGTGTACCCCCTCAACACATGACTGTTGTCTTTGAAACCTGCGTGTGTTTCCTGTAGATGTCAAAAAAAGACATTTTTTGAAATTCGGGTAGTTTGGGTGGTTCTGTAACTAACTCCTTCAGTTGTAACTACTTTGTCTTTGACCTTATCTCTCCAGAAAGGTACAAATAGAGGTAGGGAGGTCCATAAGAGAAGACTTGAATCTTTGCATTGTTATGCTAGAGGAATTGGGACTCTCTTTTCTCACACCTTTGCCCTAGAAGCTATCTCCTTGTGTTGCAAAGCTTGGAGGCTAAGTTCCTTGGAGAAGAGAAGAAGCAGAACCAGATCAAGGTTTCGTGAGGTGCCCAACTTGAAGAGAAGGTATAATTATACTTCATTTCATGATTAATAATGATGTGTTGTCCTTCTTCTTCCCAAATCATTGTTCAATGTGTGATTGAATCTCTGTTTATGATCAGATGCTTATGTTAATCATATTAGTATTCTATTTTGATTTGATTTTCATTACTTTATATGTGGTCATATTGGTTTGAGGAAGGTATAATTCATTTTGCAGGTCTCTTGGAGCAAGAGGATCAAGAGGAGGATTGAAGGGGTACTTGGATCAACCTTTGTTTGGATAAGGTATGAACCATTCCAATCTCTGATCTTGTTTATATTTACCCACAGAACTATATGTATCTCTCTTTCAACCCCAGTACGTTTATGGCCTCTTAAACCCTAGCCATAGGAAACTTTACTCTACAACAGAACCGGTGACTCCACTGGGGATATCCTTGTCTGTTTTGGGTTTCTCTATATTTATTTTAGTATTTTGCATTGTTTTGGGCCCTTCTTGCCACTTAGGAACACCTTCTTATTCTGATAGTACACCCCGTCTGCCTTCCTAAGGCAGTTTTTAGCTTTTTTTAATCCTTTTCCCACCCATACGTGAATTGTAGACTAAACAGTCATGTGTATGGTATGTACACATGACTTGCTACATTATTAACCCATGTATGACATGCGACCTGTCACTAGTACAACTCGCATGTGCCCCTAAAACAATGTTTTTTCCTCATTTTTTGTGGTTTTTTCTGTTGTTGTGGGTTTATTGGTAGGTCTTTTGGGGTCCTTTGCAAGTGCATGACTCCAGGGAGTTAGTTTCATCCCTTTTGGGTGTTCTTTATCTAGGTTGCAAGTCTTTTTTAGCATTAGGTTTTTCTCTTTGCTCATCCCCACCACCCGCTTTGCTTGGCTTGTCTTTTGGATTATGTTTATGGTCATCCTTTATCAGTGATCTTTGTCTGAGTTCATAATCTTGTCGGTTTTTGTTTCCTTCTTCTTTTGTTGGTTAACTTCACCATGCCTAAGTAGTTGAATCATCTCTTATACAAGCCTTCTTTCCAAGTAGGGTTTATACTAACTTTAGGGAATTCTAGAGTTTGTTTGGTGGTTGTATAGCAGAGTTCCTTTCGCTTTGTTCTTATTATCTTCATAATTTAGTTTGTAGGTAGTTTTCTTTTTCATTTATAAAAGAAAAATAAAAAAAACATATAGTTGTTTAATGTGCATGTAGATTAGGGTTTTTTCTTTAATGCACTGCATATCATTATTTTTGAAAAAATTAAAATAAAATTTTCTTTTGTGGCTTTCAAGTTTCTTTTTGAAAAAGAAAGAGAACATTTTTTGCTTTTTCCATTTCATTTATCTTTGCTTAGTCATTTAGTTTCAACTTTGATTCAAAACACCATACAAGTTTCATGCCATTACCTCTGACTAATAAAATCCAATTAAAAAGAACGATATAATTAAAAATTACTAGTAAGTTTTCTTTTTTAGGCTCTTACACCAACTAGATTAGGCTAGAATTGTGGACTAGGGAGTTTTAACTGTCCACAAGTACTTGATTTTAGACGTAGTTGGCCCATCACTAGGTAAGTCCTCCTCTATATTGAGTGCATTTGGGAATCTCCTCTCACAGGATTTAAGCACGACACCGCATGAGGACCTAGACTGAGGAGATAACCCTCTGATTCCTTGTTCAAGTGTAGATCAGAATTTTTACACATCTAGGGACTTCTAAAAATACCATCTCTTGGGCCCTGTGTGGTGTCGGTGTTGACATGGTTTCGTGCTTTCCTACCCTGCCCATGCGTACGAATCAGGCTTGCAACTGTCCCCGAAAACTCTCAGTATAGTTGCGGTAGCCTTTAGTCTCTCCGACATTAGGGTTCATACACAGGTATACCAGAAGGATATTTCTGGTCTACCTTGGACGAGCTTGGAAGGTAACCCCAGTAGAAGGTGTGGGAGGGCGGTAGGGTGATTCCTCCATTTTTTCTTAAGAACATCTACAGGGACGCCAAGTAACCATCTATTATCTTTCTTCTGGAAGGAATCTTTGTTTTCTTGGTTTGATACTTAGGTATTTTTCTAGTGGTGTGTTCTTTGTACTGTTAGTTTCCTGTCGACCTCAGACTTTGTCTCCTTGTTTGAAGTTGTGGCTAACACCCCTTTGAACACCAACCAAGAGATCCCCATGATGGGAACTCCTTGTACTATTCCTCTCACAGGAAATGTTGGTGTTCCTTTGATGGCCACCCTGAATCTTCCTCGATTCACCCTAGGGCTACCGGTATGGTTGTTTTCCACTCCAACTGTTCTAAATGCTCTTGATGCTTCTCAAGTAAGCTCCTTATATCAAGGGAATCAAAACAATACTTCCCCTTCACGTGTAGGTGCTTCTCCTCCTCCTTCTACCTCATGCAGTGAAAGTACTAATACTAGTAACCTCCAGTCTAAAAGGAGTAAAAGAAGGAGTAATAGGAATAAGACACATAAGCAAGGGGGCACCTGTTCAACCTCTACAGGTCAAGTTGAACCTCACCACCCAACCTCTGTGGTTCATGCTAGGGGAACCCATCCAACCTCTATAGGTCATGTTGGATCTAAGAACTCAACCTCTGCAAGTCAGGTTGTTCTTCACCATCTAGCCTTTGTTGATCATGCTGGTGGGATCCTTCCAACCTTTCCAGGTCATGTTGGATCTAGTCACTCAACCTCTGCATTTCATGCTAAGGGAACCTCTTCAACCTCTGTAGAACAAGTTGAATCTCCCCATCCAACCTATGCAAGTCATGTTGGATCCATCCAACTAGCCTCTGAAGGTCATGCTGGGGGCACATAATCAACTGCTGCAAAGCATGTTGATCCTAACCATTCATCCTTTGTAGTTAATGCTAGTGGTGCCCCTCCGACCTCTACAAGTCATGTTGGACCCATTCTCTCAGCCTCTGCATGTCATTCTAGGGGCAGTCTCTCAGCCTCTGTGGTTCATGCTGAGGACAAACATTCAACCACTGTGATTCATGTTGACACTGTTGAAAAGACTACCCATTCAAAACACAAGACCAAGTTCCCTTGTAAGCTTTGTGAGGGAGACCACCTTACTTATAAATGCCCTTCCCTCATGGAGGTGTGAAGAGTTTGCTTTCATGGTCATCCCATTTTTGAACATTCTGAATTTTTTCAATAACTAGCCTCTCTTAGTCAGGTTGGACCCAGTGGCCCATCCTCTGGTG
The DNA here is from genome assembly GCA_001517045.1 of Pseudotsuga menziesii. NCBI lineage: Eukaryota > Viridiplantae > Streptophyta > Pinopsida > Pinales > Pinaceae > Pseudotsuga > Pseudotsuga menziesii. Next base: position 301,006 of record LPNX010439694.1, read on the forward strand.
GTCATGCTGGGGGAAAACTCTCAGCCTCTATAGATCATGCTGAGAGAAAACAATCATCCATTGCTAGTCATGTTGACACCTTTGAGAAAACTGGTAGTTCGAAGTGAAAAATTAAGTTCCCTTGTAAGCTATGCAAGGGAGATCATCTTACTCACTAGTGCCCTGCTATCGCATAGGTGCAAAGAGTGTGTTCCGAGACTCAAGGATTTCCTTCTCCTGAATAACCTATAGTTTCTCAACCACCTGCTCAACCTTTGGTAGATCTAGTGGTTGAACCTTCCCAGTCTTTGGTTCACAACACTCTCCCTTTGGAGAGTGATCCTTATGTGATTGAACCAATGTCATCTTTGGTCAATCCCACTCTCCCTTCGGAGAGTGACTTTCATGAAGCGATTGAATAGATTCCATTGTCGATCAATCCCACTCTTCCTTTGGAGAGTGAAGTGTCTTCTAGTCACATTTTCTTCACTACCAATTCAGAACTTACTGAAGAAGGGGGCACTAAACTCACTTCAAATTAACCCCCAGCAAGATCTAAGATTTCTTCCTTTGATTGGGATATCCTAGTTGAGCTACGCCTTCCTTTTGATGCACCTTTCCAGATAAATCTCAAAGTTGGACAGTACAAGATTACTCATTGTATTGTTGATGAAGGAGCCTCATTTAGTATCTTGTCTGCTCGTGCTTGGCGAGGCATGGGATATCCCAGCCTTGTGTCGACTGTTACTCAGTTACTGGCATTTGATAGAAGAACTAGTCTAGACTTGGGAATTCTTTCTCAAACACCTATTACTTTAGGTGCCAAAGATGGTCTTAGGTGACTTCATGGTGATAGAAGACCCCTTGGACTTCAATATGCTCCTCGGACGTGATTATGTCTATGCCATTGAAGCTGTGGTGTTAAAATTATTTCATGTGATGTACTTTAATCATGGCGAAGAAATTTGTCACTATCGATCAGTTGGATTTTCTGATCCCTCTCCTGACCCAACTAGAGACCAGGTATTTTTTTATTGATTCCTAGTGTTTCTATAGACACTACTCTACCACGGGTGAGCTATTTGGCCTCATTTCCTTTGCGTTCAATTGCTACTGAGAAGCAGCCTCTGTTTTCATGATTTCCTTCCCATCACTTAGTCCTAGCAGTTGACCAAGTGAGTCATCCTATACAAACTCTAGAACCTGTTCTCCACTCTGTCGATCCATTTGAAATTTTATACATGTGTCCTATCTTGGATGATCTCCTTCCTTCGAATGAAGTCTTCCTAGAGTCTTTGATACATTCTGGCCTTCTTTTGCAAGTTGGTTCAGTTATGACTAAGTCTAACCCTGATTTTCTTAGTAAGCCTAATCTTCCCATGGATCAGTCTTCTTATGTTGATATTTTTGAGTCTTTGGAATCTCGCTTCGAACGGCAAGTCAGTGCTCCTAATGAGTTTGATTTTTCTTATAGATTTTTCAACTCCTGTGATACTGAGTTTGTTCTTGCAAACTCTATCTCCTATGTTGATATTTTCTTTCCTTTTGAGGTTGATCTTACTGATTATAAACCCTCGAGCCTTGGTGCTATAGAATCTTCTTCGATCGATTTTTCCTTGACTTTACCTTTTGTAGAAGATAGCAAATTCACATGTGTTTTTGCCAAGGTGACCTACATCATATCTTTTCTTCTGAATGTGATTCTGAAGTCGTTGTTTCTTAGAGACATGATTATTAGTTGGATTCACAACTGTTTACTAGCCTCACCTTGTTGTTCAAGTTGTAACTGCATTTTCATGTACCCTGCTCGCCCTTATGATCCTTATAGCAGCTTCCACGCTTTTATCTCGTTGTATAAGCCCTCATCTCTATTCTCATAATCGCTCAGCCTTGTATCATCTTGTTTTTGCAAATTGACACCTTTTACCTTGAGGAGATGTTCCCCAAGTGTCATTATCTTGCTCTCTTTCCTTCCATGATGCATAGGTTTGTTCCTTGCACTTGGAACTAGTTTCGCCTGCCTATGACACTCATCTCCTCGCATTTAGAGCATTCTTTCTGCTCTCATTCAAGCTCGTTAAAAACAGTAAGGAGGCCACGAGTTGAATTTTTTGGACTCGTTAAAACTTCACGGGAAATATATGGAGTTTCTTTAGGCCCAGGTATGACTCCTCAAAATAGACTTGATTGCTGAGTAAACTTGTCCATTCAGACTCGTTAAGAATAAGTGAACGGGCATCCATATTGGTGGTAGTTTATTGCTTTTTCGTACCATGTGGAATAGTTACGAAAAAGTAGCACTCTCTTTTCTTCAGAATTGAGAAGAGTATTCTCAAGAATAAGTTTATCACTTTTCCGTACCTAAGGGACTAAACTAACGGAAAAGGAACCCCCAGTGTGAGCTTAGTTTTCTCTTTTTCGTGCTTTGCACCCAAACATGAAAAATATTCCAAGCGTACTTTATGTCTTTTTCATGCTCGTTAAACCCTAAATAACAAAGCATAGAGTTTAATGTTGTAAGCCCCATTTCTCAGAATCAAATGGATCTTTATGAGTGATATTTCCTTCCTTCACACTTGTAAAACTCAAGCTATATGCTCAGTTGATGATGATTTGTAAGGAAACAATTGAGCCTTTTGATCTTAGATTCTTTTCTCTCTCCATACTCAGTTGTTTCCTTTATAATGTATTTCAGCTATCATCTTCCCCTCTAACCTCATACATTAGGGGGCATCTGTTATAGCCCAAAATGACACATCTCTTCCTTGTGACCACTTTCCCATGATTCTGTTGCATGTCGACACTTCATGAAAGTCACTAAAAAAACACCCAACTTTGAGGACCCATATCTAGAGTTTTGTAACTCCGTTTGACCTCTTCTCTACACCTTTGGAAAGGTATTTGACTCAGCTAAAACTATCCAAAGACACAAAAGTATAAAAATGCCCAAAATTACCCTAAAAATGAGATTTTTTTTATGTACATGCAAGTTTCCTTAAGGAAGCCCGCGTGTTCCACTTTTTACACATAACTTGTTCTATATAATACTCGTGTGTTCCCTAAATACGCGACTATTTATATTATAACCCACATGTTATATGGGACTATTTTTACTGCAACCCATGTGTACCACCTGAACACGCGACTGTTATCCTTGAAACCTGCGTGTGTTTCCTGTAGATGTCAAAAAAAGACTTTTTTCGAAATTCGGGTAGTTTGGGTGGTTATGCAACTGACTCCTTCAATTGTAACTACTTTGTCTTTGACCCTATCTCTTCAAAAAGGTATAAATAGACGTAGGGAGGTCCATGAGAGGAGACGTGAATCTTTGGATTATTATGCTGGAGGAATTGGGACTCTCTTTTCCCACACCTTTGCCCTAGAAGCTATCTCCTTGTGTTGCAGAGCTTGGAGGTTGAGTTCCTGGGAGAAGAGAAGCAACAAAACCAGATAAAGGTTTCATGAGGCGCCCAACTTGAAGAGAAGGTATAATTGTACTTCATTTCATGATTAATAAAGATGTGTTTTCTTTCTTCTTTACAAAACATTGTTTAATGTGTGATTGAATATTTGTTTATGATAAGATGTTTATGTTAATCAAATTAGTATTTCATTTTTCTTTGATTTTCATTACTTTATATGCGGTCATATTGGTTTGAGGAAGGTATAATTTGTTTTGCACGTCTCTTGGAGCAAGAGGAGCAAGAGGATGATTGAAGGGATACTTGGATCAACCTTCGTTTGGCTAAGGTATGAACCATTCCAATCTCTGATCTTGTTTATATTTACTTGCAAAACTATACGCATATCTCTTTCAACCCCAATATGTTGATGTCCTCTTAAACCCTAGCCATAGGAAACTTTCATCTACAACAAGTATATATCAACAGTAAATAATCATAACCAATATTTGAATCAACCATATACTCATATTTTTTGGATTTGATCTTGTCACCGAAGGGACAAGTCAATCAAGAAAAACAATTTATGTACCTTGAGAGAGATCCTGAGAGGGTTAAAGAAAAAGAATATTGACCCAGACTTCTTAGTCAATAAGCACAATCATACCCAATACAGTCATGCTGACAAAGGACACACAGTCATGCTGGGTAAGGATGTAGCCACATAGTGCAGAGACACACAGGAATACTTTCCACATTCATGCTTGAAAAAACATAGTCCACCCATAAAGTGAAACTCATTGTCATGCTAAGGAAGACCCCACAGTCCAGACAAGAAAATAGGCTCATGTTCACGCTAGGGAAAGACCCACATTCCACCCGAGAAAACAGATCATGGCCATGCTAGAGAAGGACACAAATTCCAACAAGAAAATAGATCACAATCACGCTGGGGAAGGACCCACATTCCACTCAAGAAAACATATCACAGTCATGCTAGTGAAGGAACCACAATCCACTAAGAAACAGATCACGATCACGCTAGTGAAGGACCCACATTACACCCAAGAAAACAGATCACGGTCATGCTGGAGAAGGACCCATAATCCACCAAGAAAACAAATCATGGTCACAGTGGGGAAGGACCGAGGTCCACTCAAGAAAAAAAATCATGATCATGCTGGTGAAGGACCCATAGTCTACCAAGAAAGTGCCAAGAAACAAATCACGGTCACGTTAGTGAAGGAACCACAGTACACCAAGAAACAGACTCATGGTTACACTTTGGAAGACATTAGAGGAAATTTGAGGTCTAAAATGGGCCTCCTAAGGAAAATAATAAAATAATAGTTAAAATAATAAAACAATAGTTAAAATAATAAAATAAGATTTATTAATTTTGGAGGAAGAATGAAAAAAACTACTTTTTTTGGTTCGTATTTTCAACATATCTCCCTGTGTTTTATTCAAATTTAGAGTGGGAGAGCTCTTTGGATGCAGAATTTAATTCCACATCCAACAAGTACCCACACTACATACTTTTGACGAACCCTGCTACCCCCAAAACAAGAAATACCTGGAAAAAAATGTGATGATGACATTTCTTGTTTTTGGGGTAGCGGGGTCTGTCAAAAGTATGCAGTGTGGGTACTCATTGGATACGAAATTAAATTCCGCATCCAAAGAGCTCTCCCACTCTAAATTTGAATAAAAACACAAGGAGATATGTCAAAAACATGAACAAAAAAAGTAGTTTTGTTTTATGACAAATATGTCAATTCAACCATTATGGTTGACTCATTTTATTGAAATTCTATTGGTTCTTGAATTCCAACACACAAAATTTATTCTTGGCGCGTTTTCTTATAAGGCCCATTTTAGACCCCAAATTTCCTCTAATGACCCACAGTCCACCCAAGAAATAGGCCACGATCACACTGGGGAAGGACCCACAATCCAACAGAATCACGATCACGTCGGTGAAAATTGACCACATGGAAGGTGTAACAAGGAAATCCCAATCACACGGGTGGTGCAGCAAGAGATCACATGGATAAGAAGCAAAGATCAGGTAGAGGGAGAGAGCTCAGTCACGCTGGAGCAGCAGACCACGAAGTGGATCCATCTCTCATGTTAAATTAAAATTTTAATTTATAATCTAGATACTCCTTAAGATAGGGTATCAAAACATTAATAAACATAACCTATGGACCAAGTAAGATAAAGGATCATGATTCAACCAAGGGGGGCACAACAAAACAAACCACAAACGCACAAGGTTAAGGTGAACTATATAAGGTGGACAGGAAACTCCTTTATAGGACCAACAAGACCAATAATCTTTTCTATCTCTCAAGGTACACAGTTTTATATATTTTTGTTATCACTGTATAAGAGTCATTAGTTATAGAAATTAGAACCAAATAAACGACTTATACAAGGAAGAGAATTGAAATCCATAAAAAGTAGTTAGCTTGGAAACTGCAACTGCAACTAAAATCCACTAATAGGAATCAAAGCAACTGCAACTTTTGGAAACTACCAACCATATTTTGGTATTTAAACTTAGAAGCATGTATCTGATAAGAAAAAGGACATAAACCATGACAAACCATCTCAAATAGACATAAACCATGACATACAAGGACAAAATTGTACTAGAAACAAAATAGTACCATTTTAACTATACAAGATAAGTTTAAAGCACAATTTTCATCTCTTTCAACTTTAACACTCCCTAAGGTCCCTATGTTAAAGTTGAAAATCATACAAAGACAATAAATAACAGCAATAGTAAATCTAACTTAAAGTACAAAGAAAACAAATAAGATAACCGACTATGAGAGTTGAAACCTTCCTTATAGTCAGCTTAGCACACCCAAACAGTGCAGCAAAGATATCATTCCACACAAGTCTGAACACATAATGTTCATCTCTTTCAACTTTAACACTCCCAAAGGTCCACATTCGGAAGTGTAAAAGTTTAAAGAGATGAAAATTATGCTTTAAACTTATATTTTCTCACTTTTGTCTAGTTATAGTTGAAAAGAATACGAAGACAATAAATAACATCAGTAGTAAACCTAACTCATGTCTAACTCAAAGTACAAAGAAAACAAATAATATAACCCACTAGGAGAGTTGAAACCTTCCTTGTGCTCATCAATATGTTTTTATATCAGATCTTGTCTATTAAGAGACAAGTCACTACATTAACAAAGGACATACCTAAGAGAGAATAAATTCAGTTACCCAGTCGACAAGCAAGGAATCCCTAATTACTGAAGCAACAGACCAAGAAACAACAATCCATAAATTATCAAATAATGATGAATTCCACACACAAACCATAGCTTACTTTGTAGAATGGGGTTTTGCCACGGTTTTGCATCTTGACGGGGGGAGCATGGGGTTTTCGCGGGGTTTTTCAGCCTGAGGGGAGAAGCATCACGTAGTCATGACATACTGAATTAAACCTTCTTCTCGGATACAGTCGTATCACAGTCGGATGCCCCCAAGTTTTTTAGGAGGATAGGACCACAACATTGAAGTGATAGAAGGGTAAAAAAATAGGGTTCAGTAGTAGCAAATTTGATCAATAGTTGTTACACCGTGCGGCTGCTTCAATTTTTAGTGAACAAAGTTCCTTCTGTTAAAAAACCCTTTGGTTTAAGTGGAATGTGATCTCTATTTCAATGTATGAGTGTTTGGGTATGCTTAAAGTGAACCATAAGGAAACCCCAGTTATTGAAGCAGCAGACCCATAAACAACAGTCCATAAAATATCAAATAATGATGACATTTCACACACAAACTGTGCACGAACCAGATCTCCGTTTGTATCCCATACAAATCCCATGGCTTTCTTACAACTTATCACACTCAAACAGTGTAACAGATATATTAGTCCACTCAAGTATGAAACCATGGGGGTTTTTCTAATTGACCAATACCATATCATGTCCGTTCGTATTGGGGGCTTAATAATTATAAAAAAACATTATATTTGGGTCATATTAAGGGTCTAGGGGTTTTTTTATGGGTTTAAAAAAATATATTATGTTGGGGATTTTATTATAAAAGGGGGTGGAGAAGCAGCATGAGCGGGGTGTGGAGAAGCAGCGCGAGCAAGGGAGCACAAGCATAAGGACCAATCAAGGGTCAACATAAGATCAAGAGTCAACCACAGGGGCATCACTGTCGGACCAATATTATATCGCATTCATTCATATTGGGGGTTTAATTATTAAAAAACCCAAAACATTATATTGGGGGTTTTCAGTCATGTTGGAGCATTAGGGTTCCAGGCTCTTACCACGTTGTGGGAGCATCACAGAAGCATAGGGTTTTCACAAGCTTTGAGGAGCACCATGCAGGAGGGAGAAGATGGGGTTTTTAGGTGTGTTGGTGTTTTTAGTCGTGTTGGAGAATTGTGGTTCTAGGATCATACTGCGTTGTGGGTCAACATAAGATCAAGAGTCAACAAGAGGGTTCAAGAAGACGAAGGTGTCAAAATCATGGTCAAACGGTTATATTCTCTCTCAAGGTATATAGTCCATAACTTATAAGTGTTCCAAACCACAAAAGTATGTTTTATCATCACCGTATAAGGAAGGTACATACCACGTCCATACCCACTCCATACCAAAACAGGTGCACAATAGTGAGTTTTATAACAAGATATTTCCACACCCTAACCATACTTAGAATCAACAACAGTCACAATTTTCTAATGAGTTAATATGCACTCCACACAAACATGACGAAATTAAAGAAAACTTCCACTGGAAAATTTTAATATTTGAAACCATAAACATCGAATAGACTATCAATATTTAAACTTGAAAATTCTATGATTTCTCAACTTTGTTGTCAACTATTGAACCATTACCATCAACATTGTTAATTTCCAATCATATCTGAAAATACATTTTCCTGAATTCCTGTACGGCATGAGATCGAAAAATAGAGTGAAAATATATACCTTTGCTTTTAGTAATCATATAAAACTTGGACAGTGTTATGCAGTTTCCATGAGTTTATAACACATAGTCAACTAATAAACTTTAAAAGTATAAGCAAAAGTGAAGAAAAACTGTAAGGCATGCTAAATAACGTGTAAATAACGAGCACATCAAAATTGAGTGTGAATTAAGTCTATGTATCCCACTGCTTGATCAATATTTTGGAAATGCATCTTCATAACTCAGGCTTTACATGCATCTTCAACTTAGAATTGATTGGTAGGTACAAAAATTTATAGTTAGGCACGTCATATTTTCTAATAAATATGCATAAATCTTGAGCAAGTCCTTCGAGACCTAGTAGATCATAGCTGCAAAAACATAAACAAGTATCCTTAGTTCAAACATTCTTTGGATTTGTGCTCAATAAATCCCACATAAACAATATAAATCCATAGTTCACTTGCCCTGCATTATAAATACATTTTTAGCTACATAATTTTAATTTATATAAATCAATGCATTATAAAACCAAAAGTGAAGTTCCATAACCAATAAATAAACAACACTTAGCCCATGATACCAGCAACTGAATTGGACCAGATAGAGACAAATAATTTTGAGAAGAATTGGAGTATGCAATAGGATATGTAATACAGAAAACGAATACTATAATGAAAACATGAAACACAATAGATCTGAATGGGATAACCCAAAAGTTACAATCAAGCTACTACAACCAAGAATATACATATTTTGATCATATGTTAAAAATATTTGAAGCTACACAATAAAGCATTTTCATTTTCTAGAATTAAATTCCTTCACTTGATAGTGCTAGAAATTTGCAGAATTCTTCTTAGAATAATGACTAAGCTAAAGCTGTGAGATGGAAAAAAAATATTCGTATCTAGGGATACATTTCCAAAACCATATAAAATATGCCCTAGCATGGGAACATTGACCGAATCATTCCTAGTGTTTCCTACATAGGAATTTAGTGACTCATAGTTTTGTCATTTAGCAATATGCTCATAATTCAACGTTACGTTTCAAATAAAGACCATTAATAAAATGGGAATAGCTAGGTAACTGACGAACTGCCCAAGCCTGGGCCCTTGCTCTTTAATGATTATGCTCTACCATTCCTCGGTCCCTCTTCAGACCCTTATTATTTCTTTTTTCTCGAGCAACCACTATGCTACCTGATGCTTTAGCATGCTTTGTCCTCCAGTTGCACCTTCTTCGCTACAAACATCTTCAAAGGGATCTGGGAAAATCTTCTAAGTATGTCTGCGATCAAACAAAAACTCGTCATTTATCCCGACTATAAAAATAAACCATAATACCAATAAAATGAGTACCGAAGGAAAATAAAATGGAGCCGAGTTTTCATGTGAAAAAATTCAACCTGATAAAACAAGGCACACCGGTCACTTACGAAATCAGTTACGAGCTCATAACAATAGGCGGGAAAACGATTAAGAACGGGCACATAAAACCCCCATCGATGAATCAGAACACTTGACATCGGTCGGTTAGTGAGCTACACAGTCGCAACAGCAGGTGACCTACAATATAGGGGTTCCGGAACACAACCAAAAATTGCCACAATAAAACGTCAGGGGTCGAATTTTTTGAAGCATCAGATAGTTAGTGCGCTACACAGTCGCAACAGCAGAAGTTAAACGGTCAAGAAAATCCACAGGCTAGTCAACATCGGAGAAACATAGAACAAGACATCGGCAAAAGGACAAGCAGTCCGACGGGAAGTTAGTCTACTCTAGGGCCGCAACGGAGGACCTCAATCAGCCTTCGTCCTCCGATCAAAGTCATAACACCTTCTGAAAAAAAGCAAAGCGAGGTCCTTTTTCAACAATAAAACGCGGGCTCAGCTAAAGGATTTAATTATCGGCGCAATGTCTAACTGACTTCCGAAAAACGGTAACTGAAAATCCCATTTTAAACCTTGGCCAAAACCCCGGCAACGATAAACATCATAAAACCTGCTAAGTCTTACAGTCCAAAACATTCGTAGAACCAAACGAATTCCTGAAAAGCAAGAAAAACTGGCCTCAAACAATCCAAACGTGTAGCAGAGTGAGAACAAACGACCTTCAACAAAATCAACAAGGAGGGTCCAAATTTTTTTAGAAATTTGGGAAAAGTTGCAACTGCAACAATTGGCGGCTCACCAATGAACCCAGATCTCTGAATAAATTCCTCCTTAAGCAACAGACTGTTTAGCAGTAAAACCGACATGCTGAATTATTCTAGATGTCTGGATTCCCATAATGTCAAATATATGTACTTGTAATCATTGATGATAGTCCAATTTTAGGGAATGAAACCCAAAAACTCAAAGTCAGGATAACTCTTTTGAGGCTAAGTAGGTGGATTTCATTTTAACTCTATCTTTGGGTAGCTTCCAGCTTAGACACCACAGGATTGTAACACATGGTAAATAGAAATATTCGTTTGTTCCCCATTCCCATGCCACTTGGCACTTTTCATTTGTGGACTTTTTGTCCTTTTGAGTCCTCCTCGTGCCTTTTTTCTTAATTTTATTCAGGCTCTTCTATCCATATTGTCCTTTTGTGTGAGAGATGCATTTAATTTTCAACTCACGGACGGAGAAGAACTTTTGGCAATCTGTACTCATATAATTCAGTACTTTGTTTCAATAAATATTGCTTTCTTAGGATTTTTGACTCTTATTATCCTTTTAGCTTTCAATCCTTGGTATGGGATCATTTAGATATAATATATTGTTTACCCTACTCCCCTTTCCATGGGTCTTTTGCTGTCACCCCCTAGGACGCTTTAGATGTGAAATGGATGGAGCCTCGAAATAGTATTCCAGACCTGTTACAGAGAGAAATTCCTATGGCTTGGGGTACCACAACAGACAGCTTGACTCCAGAAATCAATCTTTTCCAATATGCAATAGAAAGTAAATGTATAACACTAAAGGATCATACCTCGTACCTTATTCTGTACGGTTGAAGTAGATCCTCGTTGAGCTTTCCAACTTCGGCTTGAATTGATAAATTACTTCCTCAACAACAAGTAAACAATACAAGCATACTATATATCATGGTGTTAGATCTATTCTAGCATATATAATCAACAATGTATAAGCATTTGAAATACTCCCATGGATAATATATTCATTCAAACACACATTATTGGACAGGAAAAGATATTTCTATTAATATAAATCAGATATTACAATAGATACAATCTCTAACGGCATGTCTGCGAACCGGAAAAACGGAATCCCCCACTTGGGCGTCCACCACCTCAATCCTCCATCTCTCGATAGCAAGCTCACAAGGAAAAGGCAAGCTTGGGAAGAACACACTAGTGCTCCAAGGGACAAAGGGATGCAGACTCAAGCATAAGTTCTGGCAACAATGGACTATAGTTTCTTTGCTCTCAATTCTCTCATATGCCTTCAATGTACCATAGAGTTCCTTATATAGCTTTTCAAAGGGGTAATGAAAGGTCGAATCCGAGTGATCTCAAGGCATAGGGAAGGCCAGTAGTCAAGTGAGTCGGATCCATGTCAAGGAAAACTCCAAAAGGATTTGGTTTTTTGTACACATCCTAATGTACGCGGTTTTAGTGGTCAAACCCGCGTATATACGTGCTTATAGGTTTAAAAGTCGTGTGTATCATTTTTCACATGTTTTTAGGAATGATCAAGGAAACATCAAAGGACAAAAAATGGTCCATGGGTTCTAAGGAGACTACATCGTGACAAGGGAAGGCCATACACAATGTGTTTTACATGGAGTGGTAAAATCAGCTATAACAGATGCCCCCTAATGTGTGAGGTCATAGGGGTCATACGATGGCCGAAATACATTATAAGTCCATCCAAGAAGTGGAGTGATGAAGGATCCCAAATGGAAGACCAGCCACCCAATTAGCATAGTACAATAATACAACTCGGCATATAATTGCAAATACATATAGAAGTCCTGGATACATAAGAGTACAATGGCCATGAATAGGCATGATACAAGATATCACATAAGCGGTCATCGCCACGTACAATATACATGCATCAGAATCTCCATGATGAAGATATACAAAGGAACATGATCTCCATAATAGCTGAAAATTTCTAACATATACTGGAATCACGAGAGCTGAAATCTCATGAACAATGGCACGATTAAGGAGGTAGCATATAAGGGATGCCACCAATCTAGAAAGTCTTCTACACACACCGCTACGTGTACATGTCCTACTATGCAAATAGAGGTGTCAAGGTCGAACATAGTATTCCATCGTCTGATTACCGGTCATTAATGTATACCGTTAACAGACGCGAGATCACCCACCGATAATGAAAATGGGAATCAAGGTACTAGAGTGAAAACTAACAAGTGTGAATAAATGCGTTGAGGTCGAACACTTGAGAGGATCCATCGATCAGTGGACATTGATGTATTCCCAAAGACTGTCGATGGCGAGAGAACCTACCACTAATGAATGCAAGTCTCAAGGCACTCAAAATGACTCTAGATTCCAATCCCAGAATAAATGATCTCAAGTCGATGGGATGAAATCCACTGGAAGGAGGGCATTAAGGAATCCCCCATCATCCAACATGAGGTACTTATCAAAGCTATATAATGTGGAAGGACTCGATCATAAGGTGCACGAACCAGTAACTGTACCGGGAATGGCTGACATGCAAAGTCAAGATAACTGAGGAATGGCCAACACAGGCTTCAACTTCCTTCGAACAAGAGCATAACGTCTTATGGTGACTGAATAGAGGCAACATAGACTCGATATACAAACTAGGACATCTCTACGACACAGGAGGCATCAACATAGGCTCCATAGGGACTGGAAGCTTAACTAGTCAGTGGAGATAAACTCAGATAAACGAGTACAGCTCCTAAATTCAAACTATAACCCAGCCAATGGATGTGATATACAGTGCTCTGTTTGAAGGCGACACGACTCGATAGCTGCCAAAGATAACATCTTTCCTTGTCCGGCTTTTTGGTTTTTTGATTTTTTTGGACTTTTTCAGTTTTTTAAAAAGCTTGAAAAAGAATAAAATGGCTTTATAGTTATAGAATAGGAGGAGACGAGTGTCATAAGGGAAAACAAACTAGTTCCAAGTAGTGGAACATACCTATGCTCAATGCAAGGATACATGTGTAGGATATTGACACTCGGGGGAAAATCCCCTCCCGGTAAAAAGGGAAACAAGCTGCGAAGGATATAAAAAATGGCTCTGCATGGCTAGACATGAGACAAGCTCGGGCTATATGGCTGAAACGCAATGTCAGGGGAGCCAGCATAAAGCTCAATAAGGTAGGAAAAGCTCATGATAATGCATTCACAACTTGACATGAGGGAGTCCTAAGGGAAATAAGCCAGCAAAAGATCAAGAGGAGTATGAGGCTCTTGCGAAATGTCATAACAGTACTATACAATGGACTCCCACACCCTAAAGGAGAAAACGTCAGCATGGGCACCAAATGCAAATAAGGCGCTAACTAGGGTACCCATGTAAGGTGAAGCTCTACCACTCATATCATGCCACTTCTAAATCAGCAAGAAGGTTCTGTGACATAATAGAGTGGGTTCGTACCTAAGGTCATGATGAGGTGGTCATAAGGTCATGTAAAATGCAAACGGTGATGAAACTTAACCTATATGCCAGTTTAGACATGATACCTGAGATCAGCATTAACGGGTCAATCCAATGGCTGAAACGGCACTGAAAAAGGTCCTCTACATCATGAATTATGTCAAAAACGGTCCAAAATGGTTAGAAAATGTCGAAACTATAGGAAAGGGGGTAAAAAATTTCAAATATTTGAAAATTTTCTATAAATAGTAAAAAATTCAAAATATTATAAAACATTTGAAACTTTTACCCATTTGAGCTCATATTTTCCACAGCGAATTCCAGGAGATCCAACCAGCGGAATCCACTACCGTTTCTTCCATGTATTTACCCATGCTCTTCTCTTTCATTTTGATGCATTTTTTGTGAAATTGCATTGCCAATTAAGCTTTCTAGGCCAAACTAAAATGGGAACTGCGGCCCACACGAAAATCGAGGGTTTTTCCGCGTATAGGGCTAGATATACGCAAAAAATGCCCCCAAACCCACATACATACGCGGTTGTTTTGAAAACAGTCGTGTATGAGGCTGCGCATAATGTTTTTTCAATAATCTAATGGGTAAATTTGCCATTAGAGGAATTTTGGGGTCTAAAATGGGCCTCCTAAGGAAAATAATAAAATAATAGTTAAAATAATAAAATAATAGTTAAAATAATAAAATAATATTGATTAATTTTGGAGGAAGAAAGAAAAAAACTACTTTTGTGTTCGTATTTTCGACATATCTCCCTGTGTTTTTACTCAAATTTCGATCAGGATAGCTCGTTGGATGCGGAATCAAATTCCACATCCAACAAGCTCTCCCGATCGAAATTTGAGTAAAAACACAATGAGATATGTCAAAAATACGAACAAAAAAAGTAGTTTTTTTTAATGACAAATATGTTAATTCAACCATTATGGTTGACTTATTTTATTGAAATTCTATTGGTTCTTGAATTCCAACTCACAAAAACTTATTTTGGCACGTTTTTTTATAAGGCCCATTTTAGACCCCAAATTTCCTCTAATGCAATTTCTTGTGCAGGATGGTCCTAGAGTGGAGAGAGCGTGAACATGGTGAGGTAGAGGAAGCAGTAAGGGCCGATCTAATGGCTCAACAAGCTCTACGTGCATGTGGACTCTACAATTTTTGGTGTCTTGGTGGTTTGAGGGCCAAACCAAGACTATTACAGATGCTGGTGGATTACTGGGATCCAGACTTGGAGTCCTTCCAGATAGATGGGATGTCCCTCACTATAGAGGTGGAGGACATATACTTCATTACAGGGCTTTCTAGACAAGGGGAAGTAGTGAACCTTCATTCTCATGGTGGGCCAAGAGGTGGCCTGACTATCGACGAGTACATTGCAGTGTACTGCTATCCAGACACAGAGAAGGTAGGGATTCAGGTCCCTACCAATGCTATACAGGTGTTGGGCCTAAAGGCCATACTATTGACATTGGGTAGGATAGCAGGCTTGGCATCACTCCACCAGGCCTCACGGCCTCTGATGTTCTATGCAGTGGATTGGATGAGACCCACGATTTATGACTGGAGCACTACACTACTGAGCAACATAAAACATCAGCTTAGTGAGTGTAAGGTAGGCAGAGTGCAAAACTTCGGGTTCAACAGTATACTGAGCACGTTTTTCTTCGAGCGTGTTCCAGGATTGAGCCCCAGAGTGGATGTTCCTCTTCACGGGGTTCGAGATCCGGCCCAACGGTGTTGGGCAGATGCAATGCGTAGACTGGGGGGTGGTAGGGTGGCCAACCCTTATCCAGCTGAGTTCTTTCCGTGGTGGCGATGGCAGATAGTTTCCATCGATGACTACCCCTATGCAGGGATAGATTTCCGGGGGGACCCGGACATGCCACTACCACCAGGATCGGCATATGGCGATATAGGTAACGAATATCGACCCTTTCTTTTTTAAATTTTTTGAGTTATTTAATTTTTTTTTTGTTTTCTTGATTATATGGAATCAAAAAGACATATTTTTGAGTGACAATACATAGTGACATCTACCATTTGTGCGCAAATGTGGGACCACGGCAGCTAGAAGGCTTCCCTCATCATAGATGGAGGGGAAGAGGAGATGATATCATGGGTGTGGATGCGGAGTGGATTCTCTAGAGCATTCATACCAATTTTGTTAGGCTAACACATAGGGTTTCCATGGCGCAAGTCGAGGACTTTCCTGAGGCTATGCAGCGCCAGGTGGTGGGTGTACCACGAGCATGGGTGCGATTGTTCCGACGGCTAGCTAGAGCCGTAGTGACCTTCCATGATCACAACCCTCCTCCTCCTCCATAGGATTAGACACCTGGGAGTGTATATATTTTGTACTACCATGTATTATATGCTAGTGGCTCGAGAGCCCCAATTTTGTATCATGACACTATGTATTATCACTTTTTGGATTTTATATAAAAAAAAATTATGGTGATCGATTTATTTATTTGCATGTGTAAAAATTGTGTTTGTGATGAATTTACTGTGAATGAAACAAATGCCAATCTAACACGTAGTTATCATATGAGTCAGCAACTTGATTATTAATTCTTGGAATGTGTATATATGTTATATTGTCAAATTATCGTTCTAACAATCTCACACGTAAGAATCTTCTCAATAACGTCGAATCTCTAACATGGTACAAACCATTAAGCTGTGACACTACTAACTCTGAATCAAGACGTACCTCAAGAGAGAGAACTCCATGTGAAATGGCATCCCATAAAAGCTCAATAACGGCACTATATTCAGCAACATTGTTGGAAGATGGCCACAGACATACACCTCCTGAAGACAATATCTGACCCGTAGGAGTATAAATCACCCAAGCAACAGAGGCTGAGTGTTGAGTGTGATGGCTTGCACCATCCGCGAATCCTATGTAGGTGGAATATTCCACTGACATCTGCCAAAAGAAACGAAAACTCATCACAAACCCGATCATGATAAGAAAAAGACCTAACTATGCAAAACTGTACACTAATATACAAGCAGCCTTGGC
The DNA here is from genome assembly GCA_001517045.1 of Pseudotsuga menziesii. Lineage (NCBI taxonomy): Eukaryota > Viridiplantae > Streptophyta > Pinopsida > Pinales > Pinaceae > Pseudotsuga > Pseudotsuga menziesii. The sequence continues at coordinate 318,016 of LPNX010439694.1, forward strand.
TGAAAATTATGCATAGTATTTCTTGAGATAGAGCCCATTTCTAGGCTCTTCCAAGGTCGTTCCTTCGTAATCCACTAACTCATACGCACCCTTCTCTAACACACGTTTGACCACGTAAGGGCCCCGCCACATAGGATTAAATTTCCCTGCCCCCAAGGGTTCTTTCGGTTGATCCCACAAAAGGACCAAGTCTCCTTCACTAAACCTCCTTGGACAGACAGAATTATCATATTGGACCTTTACGCGATGTTTATTGACTTCTAGAGCCACCAAGGCATCCCGAAGCTGCTCATCAAGTTGCTCAAGGTGAACCAAATGCTCCTCCCATGGTGAAGTGTCTGGTAAGAGTTCTATAGCTAGCTTCAAAGAAGGAATCTCACATTCAACTGGCAATATTGACTCCACTCCATGTACAAGTTAATATGGAGAAAAACCAGTGGCAGTCTTAACAGTGGTTCGATATGCCCACAAAGTAGGATATAACATGATGTGCCAATTATTCTTGCTTTGTGCAATGGTTCGTTGGAGAATGGATTTGAGTGATTTATTCACTGCCTCTACCTGTCCATTCACTTGAGAGTAGTAAGAAGAGGAATGCTCTTGCGTATATCCTAACTTTAATACCAACTCTTCCATCATACGGTTCTGAAAGTTCGAGCCATGGTTAGTGACAAGCTCTTTCAGAATCCTGAACCGAGTAATAATTTGGTTGAATACAAAGTGAGCGGATGTCTCACTGTCGTATTTTATTGTAGGCATAACCTCAGCCCATTTCGTGAAGTAATCAACAGCCACTATAATATGATGGTTCCCCCCAGCCGAAGCTAGGTTACAATCCATAAAATTGAGCCCCCACTTAGTGAAGGGACCGGTGGTGATAATGGGATGTAACGGGGCAGGTTTCAAGCGCATATTACATGTGAACACTGGCAAGGGTGTCACCTCTTGACCGCATCAACACAATCCTTAAATATCGACAGCCAGAAATAACCCGCTCTTAAGATATTTTGAGTTGTAGAAATCCCAGATAAATGACCACCACACGCCCCTCTGTGGCAATCATTTAGCACTACCTTAGCCTCTTCATGAGTTAAACAACGTCGTAAAATGGAATCTACCCCACGGTAGTACAGAGTGTTATGCACTATGAGGTAGTTCTTAGAGACGTGATGTAATTGTCATCGTTCATCTCGCGAGAGGTGAGTAGGGGTCTTCAATGTTTGTAAATATATTATGATATCCCCATACCATGGGTCTAAAGTTGAGATTAAGAAGATGTGTTCATCAACAAACATATCTTCACAAACCAACTCCTCAGCCTCACTCGAGAAATCTGATATAAGCTCTACAAAAATTAAAGACTTCTTCGATTTTGCCGAAACAAACTCGAGATCGAATTCTTGCATAATGACAATCCATTTATTATATTTTCCCCCAATCATCCTTCGAGCGAGGATGAATTGAAACGGATTGACATGGGCTACAACCAAGGTCTAGCAAAGGAGAATATAATGTCTCAACCGCTGAACCGCGTGTACGGTAGCTAAAGCAAGCTTCTCGACATGAGAATAACAAATTTCTGTGTCAATAAGGTTTCAGCTCAGATAATATATGACATTCTCTTGGAGCTCCTCATCCTCTTGAACCAAAACCATACCAATCGTCTCGATGGACGCAGCCACATAAAGTAGGAAATCACGGCTATAGTCCGGGGGACTAATCACCGGGGCCGATGCTAGGGCTCGCTTGAGTGCATCGAAGGACTCCTGGGCTTGCTCATCCCAATAAAAGGGGGTGTCCTTCTTCAAGAGATGCATGAATCCTCTAGTCAAATTGGCAAAGTTGACAACAAATCTTCGTAAGAATTTTTCCATGCCTTGCAAACATTGAAGATGATGAATATTATTCGGGGAAGACAACTGAAGTATTGCATCAACCTTCAAAGGGTCGACTCTTATACCCTCTTTAGACATGATGAATCCCAACAACCGACCTGACTTCACACAAAAGATGCACTTATGAGGATTTAATCTAACCGAATAGTGCCAGCATCTTTTGAATACCAATCTCAAGTGATAGGGATGACGCATTCTCATATGAGAATGAGCAGCCAGGTCATCCAAAAATACTTCGATAATTGACTTGAGATCGTGGAAGATCAAGGTCATTGCCCGCTAAAATGTAGCTTCGGCGTTTTTTAGGCCGAAAGGCATTTTCTGATATGCAAACGTTCCCCAAGGACAAATAAATACAGTCTTATGTTGGTCCTCAAGTTTAATCTGTATCTAATTATATCCGGAGAAGTCGTCCATGAAGGAAAAAACCTCGCTACCCGCACACTCATCCAAAATCTGATCAATAAATGGTGTGGGGAAATTGTCCTTAGGACAGGCACGATTCAAATTGCGAAAATCAGTACATATGTGGATCGCTCTCTGCTTCTTATCCACCGAAACGGGGTTTGAAACCCACTCCGTCAAGGGAACGGGATAGATGAAACTGGCATTCAACAACTTCTCTATCTCTACCTTAATCGCGGGTGCTTTCCTAGGATTCACCACATGAAAACGTTGTCAAACAGGCTTAGCATTGGGGTAAGTCTTAGTCTCGTGCTCGATAATACGAGGGTCAATACCTGGCATCTCGTCGTAAGACCAAGAAAAAATATCACAGAATTCCTTAAATAGCTCGGTGTATTCTAGAATCTTAGCATGGGAACATTCCGCCCCAATATAGACATTCTCTATCGTGCCAGGATTGCGAGAGATGTTGATAGGAATCGTTGAAGATATGTTCACCATGTTTCCATCAGCCATCTGACCAGGAGAGCTTAATGGAACCATAGGACTACCAACTCTCTGACTAAGAACCGCCCTAAAATCCTCATGCTCCAAGTGGTCAAGCTTGGGAAGAAAGTACGATCTATGATGGAGTTCCTCCCATGGTGGCTCAACTCCTGACATAGCCTCAATAATCACTTCATCTGAAGGGAAAACTGTATCAAGGCAGTCATGCGCGTGAGAATACTGTACTGCCCATGCTCGCAGCACATAAGGGTCCTCCTCCTCCGTCCATGAAGAGGAAGAACTAGGCTCTGCAACACACTTAATATTAGCTTGATAAGCTATCATAGTTGCAGAAAATGACACATCCGTCACGACGGGCTCACTCGGAGTACTCGGTGTAGGAAGAATCCAAGGATCTTCCATATGACTCGTGCGAAAATACATCGATCTCGTAGATGTCGAAGCCTCATCGGAACTAAATCCTATCATAAGGATCAGTGCAGGACAAGTAAAGCTTCCCATGAGGGATGGATACATGCCTACACCCACACTCCTAGTTGTCGGCTAAGAGTGTTCAACGATCGGGATTGAAGCTCCCGAAGATGTAGTAACAGACGGATTCTTGAATTTCGTTTGATCAATCGTTACGATCTTCCCATTATGTGGAAAGCATACAACGCGGAACAGGGAAGAAGCAATGGCTTGCATACTGTACATCCAGTTCCTACCCAGCAAGAGATTGTAGTCAAGGGGCGCATCAACCACCTCAACCTCTATCGCAATGGTCTTCCCCCCCAAATGGAATTTAAGGGAAGGAAGGATGTCATGCGTCCTAAAGGATCTTCCATCGAACACAGTTAACATGGTCATTGATTTAGAGAGCTCAAGGGAACCCAAACCATTCCAACACCAAGGGAAGAAAGAAACACCTTCCTTTACAAAGGACAACTCTGAAGCACTTCCAATGCAGACATCGCACAAGGAGTGTGGCCCAAATCCTCGACAACTAAATAGTTCTAGGCGGCTCGAGCATTTGTATTATGCCCCAAACACTTAAGGACTCCCTTAGGAATGCGAGGTACAGTCTCAGGTTTATCCATAGGTTTCTCAATACACAAAGGGGACCCTGGTGGATCAGGCTCTTTTCCTGGGCTGGGTTGTGACGAACCATCATCTTTCGCATGGGTCACAACTTTCACAGCACGTACCATGTTAATGCAACCATGACCACTACCCTCTGGTGGATCTTGATCACCATCAGACTGGTCATGGGACCTCAAGTTCATATTCTGATTGTGTGGTAAAGGTTTAGTTAGCACAGCTGGGCCCTGTGCCAAGAATCTCTAGGCTTCCTCAATATGAGGGCACAAGTAAGTGAGGTGATCATCCTTACATAACTTGCAAGGGAACTTAACCTTAATTTTAGCTTGCTTGTCCCCCCCAGCATTCTAGTCGTTCTTGTCATTACTATTATCATTCTCATTCTTATTCCTACCCTTACGATTATTTTTACCCTTTTTTCTATTCCGTCCGGGCTGCTGGTTACCCTTCTGGTCCGACGATTGCACTGAAAGCACACTCGTCATTTGGGTGGGTTGAGATGAAGCCGTAGCTTGTCCCGAAGTAGATTGGTTGATTAACAATTGACTAACTTGTTTTGCAATTGAATCCGTGGGTTTCTCACTTGCACAACCCACAATGCCATTGGCATGTGGTCCAGGTTTGACTTTGGGGTCGAAACTGGAATGTGGAGCATTGGGAATAATCTCATATAAAAAACCGAACTAAGCATAGATCAAGTCCAGTTCCTACACCCTAAAAATCTCTTGTTCCTCATTCTGCACTCCGGATGTAGAAACATCCTTCACTATATAGGGCAATAACGACTTGAGGAACCACTCAAGGAGGAACTCCAGCGGTATAAAGGCTTTAATTAATCTCTTCCGTCTATGCCACTCTTGAATATGATCAAAAATATGTGTGGCTTTATCTTGCCAAAATGTCGACAAGAGTTCAGTACCAACGTCATAACGCACTGGTAGCTGGAAGTGGTTAAGAAAAGTCATCGCAAGGTCGTCGAACAAAGCGAAATCTCCCCTAGGTATCTCTATATACCATTTCATGGCAGGCCCTATAAGGGTACATTGAAATAGCAGTAAACGGATGGAATCCTGATGTAAGGAATTCAAAGAGCACCATAGGTGGAAAGTAGTAACGTGTTCACTTAGATCCTCTCTCGGTTTTCCCTCGAACTTAGGTATGTCTGAGGGAAGCTTGGTAGGGACAGCCGGACAAGCCGGGTCATGAGCTACAGGATCGTTCGTTAATCTCGACAAGTCAGGAAGATTGAGCATCGCAAGGAAAGGGATCCTAAGATGATGAGGTCGATGGACCACTCCCTGATTCATATAGGTTTGATTACCACCATGGCCTTGGCCATAGTGCCCTCATCCCGTATGACCTGTATAGGGTGGCGTGGAAGCACCATAGTGTGGTGTACCTTGACTAGTAGGAGCTACGAAGCTGTAATTAGGAGAGTAAGCAAGTTGTTTATACCCACCCCCATAAGGTGAAGAACCCTGTCCATATTGCGTCCCATAATAGGGTCCATAAGTCATCGCATGCGATGTCCCATGGGACACTCCGTAAGTAGGAACACACGTTCTGGAAGTAGAGATGTACATTCCGAAAGTAGGAATGTGACCTCTAGAAGTATGAGCATGACCTCCTGAAACAACGGGCGGTACATGAAGCTGAGACACAACCGGTCTAGTAACCGCAGTACGGACATAACTCGTAGCAACGTTTCGGCCCGAAGGACCACGTGAATAAGGTGGAGGGTGAACATTTGATGAAGTGGGGACCGAGGATGGAGGGACCTGAGTAATAATGTACGTACTATTCCCTATCATTACCTGTCTCGGTTCTGGTATCCTAATAGGATCACTAACCCTAGACCTAGGAGGAATATGTGATGTAACTTCCACCACCGAGATGGAAGGTGCAATGTGACTAGTGCTCCCAAACCTCTCTGCATGGTAAGGAATGAGAGTGCCCCTAGGCATAGTGTTAGGCTCGAAATCAGATTCGACATGAAATTCCAAATCATGTGTGGGAAAACCAAACGTAGCATAACTACCATAGCTAGTGCTTGTGGGTTCAAAATGAGTCTCGACATCCTCCGGCATTCCATACTGGTAATGTGTCAATGTAGAATCAACCCTAGAGTGAGTAGGTCTATCATGAAAGGTTCCTATCTCAGAAATCACAAGCCCTAACTCAGCTAAGTTGGGAAAAGGATCGTAGGTAGGAGTAAACTCCCCATCATCCACTCGAATGGGAGAAGGTGGTTCAGGAATACTTTCCATATGGTCTCCCATGGTGTGCGAATCAATGTGTGAAATAGTCTACCTGGACTATCTAGGTCTCTCTCCCAAAGGAGGAGGAGAAGTAGAAGCCAGAAGTCCTGCTAAATGACGAGAACGGCGAGGAGCCGCACCCGAATCCACAATGACTCAAAAAATAAAAAAGACTCTCTATTTACACAAACCCTAGGAAAGCTATTGTGCATAGAGAAATCACTAATAAAATCTAAATCCAAATGCAAGCAAACAAGGGTTGGATAAGTGAGCTCCTGAATGAAGTAGGTATGTCTCGCCTAGGAGAGGCTTGAGACTCCCATACACAACAAGCGGAGGTACGTAACCAATTATTGTGGCCCTCAGCTTCAATGCGTAAAGCGACTATGTTGTCCGACCCCAACCTAGCCGAGACACCCACAGAATAACCCCTGCAAAGTACCCCCTCGATATCCTAGGTAAGGCCACTAAGGTCACCTCAATATAATCAATGCTCAGGCCGACAGTCGCAGGCGGGATTGACCGTATGGGCAGGGTAGCAAAGCCTGAAACTCTCGAAAGATCCCCTAGATACGAATACAATCCTAGAAATATCTTCGGTGCTACTCAGTTGTGATTAGGGGTCATCCCAATCAATAACCGCTCACACTGCCTCGTGCTTAACTCCCTTTTGAGAGGAGGATCCTGAGAAACACTGGTTATACCAAGGATTTCACACACTCACCTGGATAGACACACACATGTTGTTTAGTGGTCTTGGAGAATTTTCTCACAATGAACTATTCCAAGACCCTAAAACCTAAGCTTGTTGGTGCACCCTAGAAAAGAAAAGAGTGTAATTCATTTTAATTTAGCGTTGATTTTAATTGGCTTTATTACTCAAAATAGGGATATGACCATGCAACTAATGGTGTTATGACACAACATGAAGTAAAATGCACACCTAACAATCAATGCAAATGCATTGTGTCCATGAAAATAGGGTATGCTACTACATGAAATGCACAATTTTTCTCCAAATGATGAATGCAAGTTTTCCTATATGAATTCCTAACTAGTACTCCAAAGCAAATCTAATGCAAGTACAATGCAAAGTGAAAAATGCAATGCATGATGATAAGCAAATGTTTTTGTATTTTTTGAAATAAAATGAGATACAAAAAGCAAAAGAATGTTCTACAACCCCTAGACTCTGTAAGCACCCTCAAACAGCACTCAAGCAAATCACCAAGGTAAAAGAACTCCAATGCACTAATCCCAAACAAAAAATCGAAAATTCCATGACAAGAACCTTCTTAAAAAAAAATTAGCCTAAAAAAACGTGTTCATAAACATTTAGGAAAACTACTTACTAGAAGAAATTCCATCAGATTCAAATAATAAGATACAATCTAATGCCCAAAAAAACTTAGTTTACCCAGGGCTCTGATGCTCTCCATGCGACCAAAAGTTTGCTTCTTTTATTTAAAATCAAAAGAAAACTTAACTAAACAAAGGAAATGAAACAAATCAAAGTGGAAAAACAAATCAATTTATTTATGCACAAAACAAAACAAAATAAAACAAAAAATCAAGAAAAATAAGGTTTAAGAACTAAACCATTTACTGGTAAATTCTCCTCCCATCCCTGTAAATCTTGCAATTTATAAGTTGAGGGGCCAAGTTTTGTTGCAATCTGGAAAGGGCCTACCCATAAATGTTGAAACTCCGTGTGCTTTCCCTTCACATCATGAGGGTGATCCCACTTAATAACCAAATATCCTACTTCAAATTCTTTTGTTCTAGCTTTGTGTTTATCAAACCACCTCTTCACTACCTCATGTTGTTGTTTAAAACGTTCTCTGGCCTTGGATCTAGATTCCTCTACCTTCAAAAGATTGTGGATTCTTATCTACAAGACTTCATTATCTGATCCTCTTGATTCTTGAGCTATTATGGAAGAAGGTAGCATGATATTGGGGAGTAGAATGGCCTCTTTTCCATAAACAAGGGTACACGGGGACACACCTAACAAAGTCTTGGGGGTGACCCTATCAGCCCAAAGGGCATTTGGTAATGCTAAATGCCAACTTCTCTGGTTTTCTATCACAGTCTTTTTTAAGATTCTAATCAGATTCTTGTTTGTAGATTCTGCCAAACCATTTCCTTGTGGATAATAATTTGCAGAATAATGCAACTTAATTCCTTTTTCATGAGCAAATGCAGTTAATCTAATAGAGGAAAAATAAGTAGCATTATTGAAAACTAGAGAAATTGGAACTCCAAACCTGGTCATAATATGATCTTGCAAGAAGTCCATGACCGCATCTTCATTCACTTTACGCAACGAAATGGCTTCAACCCAACGAGTGAAGTAATCGGTTGCCGTCAGAATATACTTGTGTTGCAAGGAAGAATTTGGCTTTATCTCTCCAATGATATCCATTCCCCACTGCTCAAAAGGTTCTGTTATCATCGCAGGCTTTAATGGCCCTGCTGCTTTAACTTGTCTTCCACCACACCTTTGACAGATGTCGCACTTTCTGGCATGGGCATGTGCATCTTTAAACAGTGTGGGCCAATAGTATCCAGCTCTGAGAATTTTATGGGTTGTCGTATCTCCGGAAAAATGTCCTCCAGCAGGCCCATCATGTAAGTCTATCATGACCTTCTTCGCATCTTCTTTCTCTAAGCATCTAAGAAGAAATCCATCATAATTCTTTCTGAATAATATTCCTTCAATAATCTGATATGAGGCTGATTTAAGACGTAGTGCTCTTCTTTTCTTAGAATTCCAATGTTCCGGTAACAATCCCTCCTGAAGGTAATGCACAAGGTCTCGATACCAGGAGTCTGGAGCTGTGAAAAGAGGACATACATCCATCAAATGTAACTCAGCTTCATCTTCCTAGCTATTTTCTTCATTATCTTTACTTTCACTCATTAGTTTGCACAATCCTTGCCCTTTAACTATGGAGGCTGGCTTGGATTCTAGGTCATACTCCTGTAAAGTTGTTACCCAATTGCCTCTTCTTTCTCCTAATTCTTTTTGTACGAAAAGAGACCTCACAATTGGGTGTGGAACTATCACCTTTGTCTGGTTCTTAAGTATATACAATCTAAATTGTTTTACCGCTTTGAAGACTGTGTAAGCTTGCTTATCCACAACTGGGTAATTCAATTTGGCTCCCTATAGACCAGTGCTCATAAATGATATGGGGAACTCATCTCCCCCATCTTCCTTCTGGGTAAGCACCGCTGCTAGTGAATTGTCAGATGCGAAAGTGTACAAAATAAAATCTTTCTCAAAATCCGGACTTTTGAGGGAGGGTGCGTGCACAACAGCTGTCTTTATTTTACTAAATGCATTATTCTCTACATCAGTCCACTTGAATTGTACACTTTGCTTTACCATTTGCTGCAAAGGTTTAACAATTTGAGTGAAATCCGGCACAAACCTTCGCACGAAATTTATTGTCCCCATAAATGATTGCATGCCTTTTTTATTATGGGGTAAGGGAATCTATTTGATAGCTTTGATCCTTTCTGGGTCTATGGAGATCCCCTTCTTAGAAACCACATGACCCAGTAACTTACCTTCGGTAATAGCAAACACGCACTTCTTGGGGTTTAATGAGATACCATATTTTCGGCAACGTTCAAAAATCTATTTTAGATGGAATTGCGTGTTCCTCCCTTTTCTTTGAAAATATTATGATGTCATCAAGGTATACTACAGCACTGTGGCCAATCAGACTGTGGAAATCTATGTCCATATCCCTCTGGAAAGTAGCTCCAGCGTTTATGAGTCCAAAGGGCATCCTTCTATAAGCAAAAGTCCCCCATCCGGTTCTGAATGTAGTTTTAAGTCTGTCTTCTTCAGCTACTAACACTTGATTGTAGCCAGAGAATGCATCTAATAAAGAAAATAATTCAGAACCTAAAACCATTTGCAATATCTGTTCCATGGGTGGGACAGGATAATTGTCTTTATCCGAAGTGCAATTTAGGTTTCTGAAATCCACACATAGTCTAATTTCTCCAGATTTCTTTCTTACTGGTACCAGATTTGAAACCCATTCCGAGTGTCTAACTTTGAAGATAATTTTAGCATCCAACAACTTTTTTACTTCATTCTAAATTAGAGGCTCCAGTTTTTTATGCATTTTCCTTAAAGGTTGTTGACAAGGATTGACCCCAAATCTGATGGGGATAACATGCTGAATAATATTGGTGTCGTATGTCTTCAGATCTTCATACATCTAGGAAAAAACATCTTTGTATTGTTTGAACAAACTGATGAACTTATTCCTTTCACCTGAAGAGCAACACTTTCCCAAATTCACATATTTAGGCTCAATTTCAGTCCCCAAATTAACAAATTGAACTGTAGAGATGAGCTATGAGTCTTCACATTCACTGGCCTTCGAAATTTCTCGTTTAGATCAAACATCTGCTCTAAAGTATTGACTCCTTCAGGAATAAAATTATCGAATTTTAGCTCGGCTTGATGTTCTTCATCACCAATAATTTCCCCTTTGAAGGTCTCGTCATTTGTTAAGCATTCTAGAATCTGTTGATCATCATCAAAAACCCGTAAATTGGTAATCATATCTGGAAGCGAAGGCTTGAAAAGAAATTCAATAGAACACTGGTTATTAGAGGGCACAAGCCTCGCAGCTGAGGTGGCCAACAAGTCAGCTGCTGCATTCTTAAGTCTAGGAATCGATACAATATTAAATGCATGAAAACATTTAAGCAAATCCCATACCTCATTTTGATAAGCTTTTAAATGAGGGGAAATGCAATGTATTTGATTTCGAATTGTTTTTACAATTATTTCAGAATCCCCATACACTTTTAGATTTTCTACCTTTAACTCTATTAATTCTTGCACATGATCTAGGAACTAAGAATCAAAATCATCAAAGAATAATTAACAAATACTCATGAATTGGAAATAACTGGAATACCAAATAGGTTTCCTCTCTGTATATTATATAAACAATAAAGGATTACAATACCATGCATGAGCAATGGTTTAACTCAATGAAGAATTCGAATACCTAAGAGGACAATTCGAATTCAATGAGTGAGTCTAGCTTAACTGACTCTTTGCCATGCAATCTCACTCAGTTAACCACTTGACCAAAACCCTAATTGACTCACCAAACCCTTAACTGAAGTTGGAGTTTAATAAATGACTTAATCTCAACTGAAGGAGATCAAACACATGTCATAGCAATCCAATCATCAAGTGCTAGTACTGCATGACTCCAATAAACCCTGATGAG
>LPNX010439694.1:332598-382637 GCA_001517045.1 Pseudotsuga menziesii
AAAATAAATGTCTCCAACAAACTCAATTGCTTTTCTTAGTCCCTGAACTAATGCTTCATATTCGGCTATGTTATTGGTGCATTCAAACTCTAACCTACATGAAAGAAAATGTTTATTCTTCTTAGGATCAATCAGGACACAGCCGGCTCCTGACCCTTCTAAATTTTTACACCCATCAAAGAAAAGCGTCCAAAAATCGCCTATCACTACTGTGCATGAATCAACATCTATGTCTACAGCTAAGTCTACTATTTTACAATCAATTTCATCAGCCTGTGAAAACCGAAGGAGATCAGGATGAGCATCTGATGTATCATTGGCTTCTTTCGCTTGATAGTTTCTCAGTTCTAGCTCAATAAATTAATTTCCCAAAATAGAATTCACTGGTTCATTTTTACCTTCGAACTGAGTAACATTGTGTTTCATGTGGGGCTCTCTTAAAACTTTAATTTGATTTGGGCTTCCCTTATAAGGTATCCACAGATGTGACCATTCCAAAGCAAAATATCCACTCAGCTTTGCCAACCAATCTCTACTCAAAAGAATTCCATAAGCTTCAGGTATGTCAGCTACCACAATATCAATGAATTGACATACCTTATCATTTGAAGATAAGCGAATGAGATCATCCTCCATTTCCCCAATTACCTTCACATTCATTCTATCCAATTGAATGACCCTCCAGGTAGATGGTTTAGGTTATCCATTTATCTTTTTGCAAACCGACAACAGCATAACGTTGACTGATGCCCCCGAGTCTACTAGACAGTTTTGCACGTTGTGGTTGAAAATTTCAAAAGTAAGGAGAAAAGGTGGAGTCTTGCATTTAGGCTTACCTCCCACACTTGCTTCACCAATTTCTTCTTCTTGGGGCTGATTGTCAGTGGGAAGCTTCTCCTCTGATATTTCAAGTGCTTTCAATAACTTTTCTTTCTGCTGCGGCACATTGCACATCTCAAATAACGAGATATTTGCCCTTACCTTTTTTTTATATCCTCCACGATGTCATAATCCATCTTATGTTCTGTGAGATTCGCTTTAACATTATTGATCTTCTCTTCAATGGGCTTAGTAGGCATGTTGATCTGTTTTGGATTTTGACTGGTGGTGGTAAATTCCGGAATTTTATTAGCTAAGGTGTTTTTTTGAAATTTCTTTACATTCTTTTGAAGTCTCTTAATCTTTGGGAGCATAAGACTATTTTCTTTAATCAACCCTTGGATTCTCGTCGTCACATTTGTTTCCAAGATATCTTCTTGTCTCGGATCCTTTTCTTCTTCGGTATCAAACAAAGATACACAGTCCCATAAAACCATGGCCTCATCCCCTTGTTTTTCTGTTGATTTATTGTTGTCTTTTCCCTCTTCATCATTATCCTCGGTTAATTTGGAATCCAACAGCTGATTCATTACCAACGTCATTGAATTTATCCATTGAGGACAATTCTTTTCAGAATGGGGTTGTTGGTGAAAAGTGCAAAAGTTATCCATCCCCACCTCCGTTAAGTTCATCGATGCAGGACTGTGCAGAGGGGGTTGGGGTTGATTGTTATCTTCCCTTTTCTTGTAATAAGGCTTATGAAACTTTTGGGATTTCTTTTCCTTTTCCAAATCTATTATTCTGTTAGAGAGCTTCTGCATCATCTTTGTCATTCCTTCGAAATCTGGTGATTGCTCCTCTTTAGGCTTAGTAAATAACAAAGCTTTCCTCCCAACATTTTTTTCTCCTGACTGCTCAGGATAATCTTCAATGCTTTCCTTTTCAACCTCTACTCTCTCTGCTTCTTCATAAGTCTCCACTAGTGTAGGTTTGGATTTCATTTTGGAAAACATGGCCAAATCGGACCCTAGAGCTGAAGTATAATACTCAATCAGAACTTTATCCGAGGGTTTGTCAGTTTCAGAAAAATTCTTAAGGTAAGCTGCAAATATTTGGGTAAAACTATGCACCTTCTATTTTCTTTCTTTCTTTAAAGTACACAGTCCTTTCATGAGATCCGCATGAGTTTTTGGGTTGCATATTTACTTCTGAAAATCCTTTCAAAGGTATCCCATTCTGGGATAGAGTTTGCAGGCAAACCAAAATACCATGATGTTGCTGCTCCTTTAAGGGTATGTGGAAAAAGTCTACAAACTACATCCTCATGTTCCCCAGCCCTTAATCCTTCTATTGCCAAATAGAAACTTTGTAAATGGTCATCTACTAACATCTTCTCATTTGGATCAAACTTGGGCAGCATCTTCTCAAAATCTTGAGGTAAGTCATGCAACAGAGGTGTTAAGTTCAGGGGTGATCTGGATTTCCAAGCAGGTGGTGGATTTGGTGGGTTAAGTGGCTGATTTGCATTTATGCCTGCCATGAGTCTAGGTGGAGAGTGAGGAGGTGAGGGAATAGGAGTATGCACAGGAGAATAGTAAGGTGTATTTGGGCCTACTTAATCCAAAGGTTGAACAACTTCCTATAATGCTACTTCTACTAACTCTTCCAAATCTCCGACCAACACTGAATCTTCCAAGATGGGACGATCTTTCTTCTTGTACTCTCTCTGGGGTAAATCAAGGATAGTGGGTAATCCTCCAATACTCTTTACATATGCTCTTGTGTGTCTCCTCAGATTATTAACAACTTCATTGTCTACAGAATACAAATGTTCTCTATTGTCTTCGGTATTTGGATCAGGAAATAAACTGCTTTCAAAACTATCACTAGTGGAGTAATTTCGAGGAAATGGATTTCCTCAGCCAGCCATGCACTGGTGGCCCTCCTTCTAGCGCCAGAAACTGTTGAGGCCTAAAAATTCGCAGGAAACAACAGCAAGGGATTCTCCCCAATCACCATTCCCAACTAGCCCGTGACTGTTTGGTATGGGGAATCCGTCTAGTTTGCGGTCTGGCTACCATAGGTCAAGTAACAAAAACGAAGGGTTTTACCGGTTGCGGCCCGGTCCACCATGTATATTTTTGTATTTTTGACCTTATGTATGATATGCAAGTTCCTATCTAACATGCATATTGATAAAGATTATGAGGAGTGGTCACAATGTGATGTGCAGGTTCTTACCTCTCGTCTTAGACTCTCTTGCATCTAAATCACACACAAATGAAAACAAGATTAACTAAGTTGTCCCTAGGGAGCAATATTATCAATTAATGAGTAATGTATTACTGCTCATATGTTAAGATAAATCACAGATAGTTGTTCTTAGAATCAAAGCACATAAACATGAATAGAGATATACACAACAAGATAGCTCGTCGTCTGTTAGAACATTCATTACTCATAGTGGAAATTATCACAAAATAAAACAGAGAACATTCAAACAAGAACATAGGTTCAAAAAGTTAGAACGATCTCACAGTTAATGAAACACAGCTGAAAATGAAATAGTTCCCCTTCAACATTGTTCATTTCATCACATTTGAACATTCCACACAGCACTTTCTCCAACAAGCAAAATTGTAATTTTATTATTGAAAAATGAAATAGTTCCTCTTACAACAAGTAGTTCACAAGTCTCACTGGGAAAATTCCCATTCTCACTATCTCCTTCCTATATTTATACAAGAACCAGCTCAAAACCTTTCAGTTGCCCCACAAACGTTTCAATCTCATAGTTTTGTCATTTAGCAATATGTTCATAATTCAGCGTTACGTTTCAAATAAAGACCGTTAATAAAATGGGAATAGCTAGGTAATTGACAAACTACCCAAGCCTGGGCCCTTGCTCTTTAATGATTATGCTCTACCATTCCTTGGTCCCTCTTCAGACCCTTATTATTTCTTTTTTCTCGAGCAACCACTCTGATGCCTTATGCTTTAACATGCTTTGTCCTCCAGCTGCACCTTCTTCGCCACAAACATATTCAAAGGGATCTGGGAAAATCTCCTAAGTATGTTTGTGATCAAATGAAAACTCGTCATTTATCCCGAATATAAAAATAAACCATAATACCAATAAAATGAGTACCGAAGGAAAAGAAAATGGAGCCAGGTTTTCATGTGAAAAAATTCAACCTGATAAAACAAGGCACACCGGTCACTTATGAAATCAGTTTCAAGCTCATAACAATTGGCAGGAAAACAATTAAGAACGGGCACATAAAAACCCCCATCGGTGAATCATAACACTTGACATCGGTCGGTTAGTGAGCTACACAGCCGCAACAGCGGGTGACCTACAATCTAGGGGTTTCGAAACACAACCAAAAATTGGCGCGATAAAACGTCAAGGGTCGAATCTTCTGAAGCATCGGATAGTTAGTGTGCTACACAGCCGCAAGGGCGGAAGTTAAATGGTCAAGAAAATATGCAATCTAGTCAACATCGAAGAAACATAGAACAGGACATCAGCGAAAGGACAAGCAGTCCGACGGGCAGTTAGTCTACTCTAGGGCTGCAACGGTGGACCTCAATCAGCCTTCGTCCTTCGATCAAAGTCATAACACCTTCCGAAAAAATGTAAAGCGAGGTCCTTTTTCAACAATAAAATGTGGGCTCAGTGAAAGGCTTTAATTATCGACACAATGTCTAACTGACCTCCGAAAAATGGCAACTGAAAATCCCATTTTAAACCTTGGCCAAAACCCCAGCAACGATAAACATCATAAAACCTGCTAAGTTTTACAGTCCAAAACATTCGCAGACCCAAATGAATTCCCGAAAAGCAAGAAAAACTGGCCTCAAACAATCCAAATGTGTAGTAGGGTGGGAACAAACGGCCTTCAACAAAATCAACAAGGAGGGTCCAAAATTTTTTAGAAATTTGGGAAAAGTTGTAGCTGCAACACATTGATAAGTCCAAAGGGAATCCTCCTATACGCAAAAGTTCCCACTTGGTTCTGAAAGTGGTCTTGATCCTGCCCTCTTCTGCTACTAATACTTGATTGTAACCAAAAAATCCATCCAATAGAGAGAACAGTTTGGAACCTGAGACCATCTGTAGTATTTTCTCCATGGGTGGGAAAGGATAATTATCTTTATCTGATGCACAATTAAGATTTCTGAAATCTACGCAAAGTCTGATCTCACCATATTTTTTTCACACTAGTACCAAATTAGAGACCCATTCTGAATGTCTAACTTTAAATATGATTTTAGCATCTAGTATCTTTTTCACTTCGCTTTGAATTAGTGGTTCAAGCTTTGGATACATTTTTCTCAGAGGCTGCTAATAAGGTTTGACTCCAACCTTGATTGAAATCACATGTTGTATCATTTTAGTGTCATATGTCTTTAGGTCTTCGTAAGTCCAAGAAAATACATCCTTATAATGTCTGAATAAGCTGATGAATTTAATCCTTTCACCGAGTGAACAACACTTCCCCAAATTTACATATTTGGGTTCAACTTCAGTCCCTAAATTTATCAGCTCGAATTGTAAAGACGAGCTATGAGTCTTGACATTCAATGGCTTTCTGAACTTGTTGTCTAAATCAAACATATGTTCCAAAGTTCTAACTCCTTTTGGAATGAAATTCCCGAACTTTAATTCCGCTTGATGTTCTTCATCATCTATTATTGCTCCTTTGAAAGTATCATCATTCATTAAACACTTCAAGATTTGTTGATCATTGTCAAAAACCCTTAGATTTGTGATGTTATCTAGAACAGAAGGCCTAAAAAGTAATTCAATAGAGCATCTATTATTTGAAGGTACTAATCTTGCAGCTAAGGTAGCTAATAAATTAGCTGTTGCATTCTTTAATCTAGGAATTGACACAATATTGAATGCATGAAAATTTATCAGTAAATCCCAAACTTCATTTTGGTAAGCTTTCAAATGTGGTGAAATGTAGTGTATTTTGTTCCGAATTTGCTTAACAACGATTTCAGAATCTACATATACTTTCAGATTTTCTACTTTCAATTCTATTGCTTTTTTAAGTCCCTGAACTAGTGCTTCGTACTCGGCTCTATTATTCGTGCATTCAAATTCTAACCTACATGAAAGAAAATTTTTATTTTTTCTGGGTCAATTAAGACATAGCCAGCTCCTGATCCTTCCAATGTTTTAGAACCATCGAAATAAAGAATCCAAAAACTTTCTACTCCTACTGAATTTGAATTGCTAACTACATCTAAAACTAAATCTACTATGTTACAATCAAACTCATCAGCCCGTGAAAATTGAAGGAGATCGGGCTAGATATCAGCTATACAGTTGGCTTCTTCAGCTTGGTAATTTCCCAGCTCCAGTTCAATGAAATAGTTTCCCAACACAGAGTTTACTGGTTCATTTTTTCCTTCTAACTGAGTCACATTATATTTCATTTGAGACTCTCTTAACACTTTTATCTGATTTTTACATCCCTTAAAAGGCAACCATAATTGTGACCAATCTAATGCAAAATACCCTTCTAACCTTGCTAACCAATCCCGTATCAGAACCAAACCGGAAGCATCTGATATGTCTGCTACAACAATGTCTATGTACTGACATACCCTCTCATCTGTGGATAAATGAATCAGAACATCCTCCATTTCTCCTATTACTTTTATTGTTGTTCTGTCGAATTGAAGAACCTGGCTAGTAGTTGGTTTAGGTTGACCATTGATTTGCTTGCAAACTAAAAGTGCCATAACATTGATTGATGCTCCTGAGTCCACTAAACAGTTATGCACATTATAGTTGAAAATTTCAAAGGTTAGAAGAAATGTTGTAGTTTTATACTTAGATTTTCCTCCTAAACTTGCGTCACCAATCTCTTCCTCAGGTTGGTTGTCAATGGGAGGCTCCTCCTCAGGTGTCTCAATTGCTTTTAAAAGCTTCTACTTTTGTTGAGGTAAATTGCACATTTCAAACAATGATATATTTTCCTTAGCCTTTTTAATGTCTTCCACAACATCATATCTCATCTCATGTTCTGTGAGATTCTTCTTGAAATTTTCAGTTTTATCTTCAGTAGGATTTATAGGTGTATCGAATTTCTTAGGATCCTGACTTGAAATGACAAATTCAGGTATTTTAACAGTTGAAGTGTTGTTCTTTATCTTCTTCATGGTTTCTTGAAGTTTCTTAATCTTTGGAAGTATTAAATTATCTTCTTTTAACGAATTCTGACTTCTTGTTGTTACATTAGTCTCTAGTGTTTCTTCTTTGTCAGGGAGGTCTTCATCTTCCATGTTAAACATAGAAACACAAACCCATAAAACCAAGGTATCTTCCTCTTGTGTTTCTGTAGGTTCGTGATCTTTCTCTTTCTCCTCCTCACTTTCTGTCATCTTGGAATCCAATAATTCGTTCATTACTAATGTCATAGAATTAATCCACTGTGGGCAATTCTTCTCAGAATAAGGTTGTTGATGGAAAGTGCAAAAATTATCATTCCTACATCAGTCAAATTCATTGCTGAAGGGCTATGTGGAGGAGGTTTAGGTTGACTGTTGTCTTCTCTTTTTTTGTAATAAGGCTTATATTGTTTGTGAGCCTCCTTTTCTTTTTCTAAATCAATCACCCGGTTCGATAACTTCTGCATCATCTTTACCATCCCATCTAACTCCTGTGATTGTTCATCCTTAGGTTTAGTTAATAATAATGGCTTTTTGTTTCCATAATTTCTTTCAATTGACTGTGTAAGAGAGTGTTCTATACTCTCCAATTCTGCCTCTACCTTCTCAGATTCTTCATAGGTTTCTACCAATGTGGGTCTAACCGATCTCTTGGCAAACATGGCTAGATATGGACCGAGAGTTGAGGTATAGTATTCAATCAGGGCATGCTCAGATGGTTTGTCAGCTGCACTGAATTTGTTTACGTAAGCAGCAAATCTTTGAGTGAAGTTATGTACTTTTTCTTTCTTTTCCTTCTTTAGAGCAATTAAACCTTTCATTAAAGCTACATGAGTTTTCTAGATTCCATATTTGCTTCTGAACAATCTCTCAAAAATATTCCAATTTGTGATCGAATTTGTGGGTAAGGAAAAGTTCCATGAAGCTGCTTTTCCTTTCAGGGTATGAGGAAACAATCTACAGACTACATCTTCATGTTCTGTTGCTCGTAGCCCCTCTAAAGACAAATAAAAACTCTGCAAATGATCATCTACAAGAATTCCTTCACTTGGTTCAAACTTGGGTAACATTTTTTCAAAACTCTGAGGAAAATCATGTAATGGAGGTGTCAGATTTAAAGGAGATCTAGCTCTCCAAGAAGGTTGTGGAGGTAGCTTATTTTCATTTACATTGGCCATGATTCTGAGTGGAGTATGAGGTGGGGACTGAACAGGGGTGTGAAAAGGTGAATAGTGAGGGGAATCTGGTCCCAATTGATCCAAAGGTTGGTCAACTTCTTGTAAGGTTGTTTCTACCAATTCTTCAAGATATTCTACCAACATTGAGTCTTCCAATTGAGGACGGTCCTTCTTCTGATACTCTCTTCTAGGTAGGACAAAGACAATAGGTAATCCTCCAATATTTTTTGCATATTCCCTGGTAATCCTTCTTAAATCATCAACCACTTCATTATCCATGGGGTAAACATACCCCTTTCCATTTTCTTCAGGAGTGGGTTTGTGAGGCAAACTAGTTTTAGAACTGTCACCAGTGGAGTAATTTCGAGAAAGCGGGCTTCCTCGGCCAGCCATGCACTGGTGGCCCTCCTTCTAGCACCAAAACTATTGAGGCTTAGAAAATCGCAGGTAACAACAGTAGGGATTCTCCCCAATAAACGTTTCCAACTAGCTCGTTATTGTTTGGTATAGGGAATCCGCCCGGTTTATGGTCCAGCTACCGTAGGTCAAGTAACGGTTAAAATGTTTTACTGGTTACAACCTGGTCCACCATTTAGGTGTATTTTTTATTTTTTCATATTTAGGTATGATGTGCAAGTGCCTAACTAATTACATGTGATAGAGATAACGAGGAGTGTCACAATGTGATGCGTAGGTTCTTACCTCTCGTCTTACCTCTCTCGCTTCTAAATCACAAATAAAGAAAAACTAACTAAGACTAACTAACCTATCCCTAGGGAGCAATATTGTAATTAATGGTGAGCAATGTATTGTATAACATGCATAAAGAAAAACTACATATAGTTGTTAACATTTCTGAATACATGAATATCAATAGACAGATGAACAAAGAGATAGCTCATTGTTAATTAAAACATTCATTACTCAACTATGATGGTGGAAATTTCATAGAAATAAACAAGAGCACATTCACAACATGAAAGAATTCATAATTTATAACGATCTCACAGTTCATGGAAACAAGCTAAAACAGAAACAGTTCACATCCAACCATCCCATGGCAAACATTTGAAACTCCACTGTGCTTTCTCCATCCGAAAAAGTATAACTCTTTATTATAAGATGAATTAGTTCTCCTTACAATAATATTCCACAAAGATGGTATGAAAAAGGTCCCTTCTACCTAAAACTTGCCTATATTTATACAAAAAACAAAAACTTTTGGGCTCCCCCTCGTTTCCTTTTGGGCTTCTCCAACCTTTCCTTTAAAAAAAATTGTCCTTTAGCTTGTGAACAAAAAGATAAATATAATATATTACATTATTCATCAATATTTCAAAACATTCAACTAGGAGGGCCCAGCTTGTTCGATCATGAACTTTCTCCATGCATTTGCCTCGACTGCTATATTCTCAAAACTAGAAGGTTTGAGAAATATGATAGTAATTTCGTGCTGAGCAGCCTGGGTCTTTATACCCGATATCCTGGCAGGAATCAAGTGCAGCTGGTCTTCTAGCAGGTGAATACTCACAACTGCATGTGCAACTTAAGTCTTTAGTATCTTTTCATCCAACTCCTTGACTTGTTGGATGGCTTGTTCATCTTCACTGAATTTATCCTGTAAATGTTTCAAAAACATTTCATGTTCTTGTAGTGCTTCTAATCTCCTTGTAGCGGAGGTCTAACACCGATTATAGGTCAAGAGCACTCTCCCACAAAATTCAGCACAGGCACCCTGTGTTCTCTTCACTTCCTTCTTTAATTCTTCTACTGCGTTGCTGGAAAAATCATTCAGCTCATGTTCTTGCCTTATTGTATCCTGATCTTTGACACAAATATCTGTGGGAGATTCTTTATTTGCATCTACCCATGCCATCCTTCTCCGCAGAGTCTCCAAAATATTTTGGGTTCTATCCAAAAAATATGAGGTTGTACTTACAATTTCTTCTAATCTGATGTCTATTTGTTGGACTTTAAATCTTTCTTCAGCTATCTGCAATTGTATTTGATGAATCTTATTTCTAATCATAAGAGCATGCTTCTTTAAAGGTTCAATATCAACCTTCTGCTCCATAGCTGACTTCAGTGAAGCTGCAAGTAAACTCTTTTGTTCCTCCAAGGCTGCTATTTGAGTCTCATATAGCTTAGCCTTCCCTTCTGCGATGATCTTCTAATCTTATAGCTCTGTCACTTTACTTTCTAATATACTCTTTTCTTTATTTAGTTCTTCAACTGATAATTGAAGATGATTTTTCTCAGCCTCCAAATTTTGATATTTCAGCTGTAGTTTTCCCAACTCTACTAAGATAGCCTAAGAATTCCTCTCCATATTTTCTGCAAACACTACCAGAGCATCTTTATCTACCTGCAAGGTTTGACATTCTTCCTTTGAAACTTTGACTTCACCTATCATGTCCTCATACTTTCTCTTTAGATTCTAGCTGTCACCCCTTTCCTTCTTCAAAGTTTCTTTCAGCTGGGCCACCCTTTTCTGAGACTGCTCGAGGTCAGTCATGATCCTATCCACATTGTCTTCAATGGCTAGGGTTAGAGATACCCTAGCCCTCCCAAGTAATCATGGATCCTTATGTGTACCATGCACTATTGTTTTGTCAGTGACCATCCTTCCTGGTTTACCCCCAGTGTCCACCTTCTTTTCAGTTCTTTTTACAATTCTCTTTTTCTCTTTGTCATAAAATATAGTGTTAAAATATGGTACCTCCTCTCCTTCCATAGAGGGATCAAATCAATTCCAGAAGTTTACACTGAACATTCTCCCACTGTGCTTCTAGGAGGAACAACAGGCTCTAATGGGTTACTATCAAACTGGGCCTGTTCTTGGTCCGTAGGGTCTTGTCCTAACATTTCTTCCTGGGATCATCATTTTCCTCACTGTCTCTACCAAATCTATACCTAACTCCTTTAACCAACCTTCGGTTATATAAGTCTGTGGTGTTGGTAGGTGATATGCCATGGACACGTAAGCTGGGTTGTATGAAGCATAACCTTGTTTCTCGGTATTTGCTAAGATCATTCTTGTTACATCTGCCCTGGGCAGAATCCAACCTATCACTTCCGAACATGGAAACAGCTCAGGCCTGGTAGCCACTTTCATCAGGGCTGACCTCTCAATATTTATATATATGTGCATGTCTTCAAAACTAGCATCAGGGACACTTTGGCTTGAAATCATTCTATACACTTCTCCCCACTTGTATTCTGGTTCAACCCCAGTAGTAGCTTTAGNAAGTTCTTCTTCAGCCACTTGGGCTTTCTTCCTCTGTTTCCTTGGCATATTGTAGTGCTAGAAATCAACCTGTAACAGTCATACAACATGGTTTCAGTCTAACTATCTCTAGCAACTAGTATAGTGATCAACAAGAAAACATACAAATATTACCATCTCTTTGATATACATGCTGGAAATTTATGTCAATACCACATTCCTTCTAAATGAGAGATTTTAAAAAAGAACCCCTACTCAAAAATCTGATATCCTAAAACCCTAGTCTCCTCTAGCCTCCTAAAACTTATATGGGCACCTCGACCTTGAGGAAAAACTCACCTCGCCGCTTGCTTCAATATAATCTCCCAAACCACTATCAGTTCACAATCCTCCCATGTTCCATGGCCATCTACTACTAATGAGGACATGACTGCCTAACCCCAGGCTAAATATGGAGCAAACAAGAATAGGGTGGTGCAGACAGTGAAACGCCTATCTGCACTGTGCCCTAAACCCTCGAAAAACTGTCATAAGTACACTCATGGTGGACAAACTAAAACTTCCCGACCAAAATGAAACGCTCACAGCCAACGGGTTAAGCCCTCAATAAAAGGATAAAAAATCACCTTAAGAAAGCCACAAAATGCAAAGCAACCTAACCCCACCATGAAAACCTAAGCTTGTCCACTTGGTGGTTAAACATTAATAAAACAAGAAACCAAAACCATGAATAAATCATACCTGGAAATGACGATACAGGCAACCTTAATGGGAGCACCTTCCGTAAGTGCAGAGGAGAATGAATGGAAGCTTAACCGCTGTGTAATTAATAGGTTGGATGGATTCTATGATGAAAATGACAAGTAATAACCCATACGATGTTATATAGACCTCGATCGGGAGTAGAGAACACTAGCGGCGGGAAAACCCTCTAACCATTATCGGTAGACCAACTCTGAAGAAAAATCATAGTATCAGTTGCTTATCACTGTATTCACTCGGTGATCACTTGGGTAAGACATCGAAATTTGGAGGCACTAATTTCATCAGTATTGGCAGGAAGAATACTAAGCTCCGAATCAACTCGCAATTAACCTTCCGCAACGTCAGAAGGGAAACAGACTAAAACTCTGGTTTGATCCGGAAAACCAACCCGATGGCGATAAATTTGCCCACTTAAATGGTTATCGGAAGAGGATAGCTGATGGGATATCTGATTCATCAGATCCATTTTGAACTAAGGCTCTGGAACCTCGCTAGACAAAATCCGAAGGATAGACAAACTCACTCCCGACACTTCGACTTTGATCTCGGAAGGCTCCTGACAAAACCCATCGAAAAGCTCGTGGACTGTTCCTCCGCAACGTTGGAAGACTAGTCAACTAAGTATCCAATATCATAAATCTATTTGACTGAGGATCCGAAATAGACATGCAAAAAGACTAAGTTTTTCAGAAAAAATTTAGCCCAGAGCGAACCTTGGCAAAAATTTAACATTCCTAGGCTAGTTTGAAACTAAAACAAAACAAGGGGGGGACCCTAAAAATAAAAAATTTTGGGGAATTGTTGCAGCTACAACAAAACTCTTGGTATGCGCGTTCATCTTTCTCAAGTAACTGAATTACCCCATCCAGCACAAGTACTTTCCCATATGTTACCGACAGCAACAAGAATATCAAGAGTCGTTATGAAAATATTAAATGATAAAGATTGAAGAAAAAATTAAAAAGGAAACAAACTAAACAGACTCAAATATAAGTTACTATGAATTATGAATATTGACACAGTCCCATAGCTTATCAACTAAAGACATACCTGAAACACCATCACATCTTGAAATTCAGACTTGTCCTCAAATAATATCTTCTCCACCTGCAGCATATGTGCCTCTCCTAATGGGGAACAAATAAAAAGCCTTGAATACAAGATTTGTTTGTAACAATAATTTAATTTCAATTATGAAACTTATAACCAAAGACATTTCCAACCACAAATATAAATACATCGAAATTAAAAAATTTAATCAAAACAAGGACAAGTGAAATACAATTCCCAAGAAAAATAGTACTTAACCAACTCACTAGTTGTTACAACAATAGGAACTAGATGGTTAAAAAATTGTAGACACAAATAAAATAATTAGATCTGTTACTGATATTCTGGCAATGATTTGAAGATAAAATTCCAAAAACCATTAGCTAGAGAGCTATCATATAGACTATTACCAATGGACTAATGTGTCCATTATCTATGTGAAAAAATTGTTTAAAATGAATGTAATATATTTCATCATATACTTCTATCATGAATTGATGTTGTTACTCAGTTGAGTACCATTTTGGAGATGTCTTCCTCCATCTTTTCATCAA
Organism: Pseudotsuga menziesii; assembly: GCA_001517045.1. Classification (NCBI taxonomy): domain Eukaryota; kingdom Viridiplantae; phylum Streptophyta; class Pinopsida; order Pinales; family Pinaceae; genus Pseudotsuga; species Pseudotsuga menziesii. Next base: position 346,380 of record LPNX010439694.1, read on the forward strand.
TCTTTTAGGAATTGCAGGTGCAGCTATCCCCAACACTTTGTTTTCTCCTCTTTATTTATGTTACTATCAATATTTGGAGTTGTGGTAGTGTCCATTTTGGTTACAGGGACATTGAAGGAGCTATCAGAGCGAGTTTTAAATCTATTTGGTATAAAAAATGTCAATTGTAGAAGTTATATATTTCTATTGTAAAGTCAAATTGAGATGATCTTTTTCTTGTTGGAAACTAGTCTAAGAAGCTCAAATTGAGCTATCACTTCTTTTGTTAGGAATTAGATTCATAAGGATTTAAAACAAGGTATATTGTAATGGATTTCATGAAGCAACATTCAATTAGGCTAAGAGAATCAAATGACTTTTTTTGCTATTTGGCACAGAATTTCAGATCTAAATGCACACACAATATTAGCTTCATATTCACACTAAAAAATGAGACATTTAATTCAAGGACATGAAAAAAACCTCTTCTCCAAGATTCTATACATTTAATTGCATGCAAATGTTTCATCTAGAAAGGGATGAAAGCAACGTAGAAAGAAGAAGACAAATAGTTGAGCCCCTCTTTGGTCCTCAACCTTTGGGGACAAAGCTTCTCAATGGGAAGGGAATATTGTGAACCTAAGCATAAATAGTTTTATTATGTAAATACGTTTATGTACATGAACAATTTTGTATTTAAGCAAATTAGTTTTTGTAACAATTTTTACTCCTTGATAATTTCTACAAGGAAACTTATCACTCTCTCTATATAAGTAGGGATATTTTCCTTCAATTGCAATAATCATTCAATCAAATATTCTTTAGTTTTTGTAACAATTTTTACTACTTGATAATTTGTACAAGTCCACTTATCCCTCTCTCTAGGGGTCTTATCCTTCAATTGCAATCATCATCCAATGAAATATTATTTATTAGTTTGAGTTTTATTTTAAAGATAACTTCCTCTATCTTTTAGTAATTAGAAAATTATTCCAACTTGGGCATTCATGTGCCTGTATCCCTATTTTTGGTTCTGTCTATGTAGAATTGTTATGTTTATCACAACGATGTGTCAGTTTTTAGGTTTATAGCTTGTGTTTTCTATCTTTGAATCTGTGACAGTCAATCTGTTGTCCATTTTTTGCTCCATGTACTAATTTTTTTTCAATAGAATTACAAAAACATATTTCACAAAAAAAACAAAGAAACTAGAAGAGAAGCAAGAAAGAAGAATAACGGTCCACATAAGATTGTTGGAATGTGGAAATTTAATAGCAGGCCCTATCAAAGAATCCAATCAATATAGTGTCAGCCACACCATCCAAGTTTTGGATCCATGCTAACTTAACATCAAATGAAAGCCAAAGCATATTTGATGTAGTTGTAGATTGAAATTAGCAAAGCACACAAACCTAATCAATTTGATAGGAACCCAATTCAAGCAAAATCCACACAAGCCCATTTAATACCAATGAAAGCACACAACCGTAACCAACTTTAATACAAATGAAAATCTAGAACATAGACCCATAGAGAGTTCATATAATTATGGAATATTGCAACTTGCTTTCTAACACTTTGACTGTTAAACATCCAGCACTTATTAAGAGGTGGAAAATTGTGTCACAGTTATGGAATGTGACCTTCCGTGTGAACAATAAGATGTAACAGGTATAATATGTCACTTAGAAAGAAATAACAAACACTTTCATTGAGAGGCATGCAAAAGTTTTGAAAATACCTTTGTTATAACTCTTGCTAGAATGATATCAGGTATGCTTTAATTCTCTTGCAAGGAAAGTGCAGCATGGACTTCCTACAAAAACAGGAAAAAGAGAGAATTAATGACCTTGCTTGTAGAATTTTTGGTAAACCGAAACATGCCATAAAGTGAATACCTGTTAAAATAGACCTGAATATTTGTTGGCAGTTGAGGCAAAGTAAAGTGGCCTTGATGATGATCCATTTTGCAGGCCTGATGATCATCAATCCTTCCTAATATTTACTATTGTTGTTTCCACTACTGATATTTATATGTACATATGTTATTTTCTATTGCTGATATTCCATTTAACAAAACATTTAGAAAACACATTTCAAGAAACAGACATTAAGTAATATTCCATTTAAGTATTGAAGTAGCAAAAGAAAGTATATGAAAACTCTAACATGGGCATGGGCACCAAAATTTGACAATCAAAAACTTGTTTCATCCTTTTAAAAGTAATATTAAATATAATTATTGAACTGGCCAAAAGTTCAAGAACCCTCAAGAACCATGCTTCAAGAAAGCACAAAGAAATATTTGACGATTGATAACTTCACATTGAGTTATACCAGCCGTTCGCCATTCAAACCATTCACCACACCTGAAGATAAGAGAAATTAAAATGAGTATAAAATGAGTATGAAATTGATACAAACAAATCAACGATAATACAAAAACTAATACTTTATAAATAAGCTATAAGATAGTAGTGCAAAATATAAGAGAAATTAGAATGGTTTGAAAACTTCACCCTATTTAAATTTTTAATGAAATCCTCATAAATTATGTGGTCTCTTTATTCTAACGTGTATGTGTCATTCTTGATTTGTATGATAGGTTTGTCGTTGCTATAACATATTCAAGTTGTATGAATAGATGATCTGTTGAATCATAGTTGTACATGTGTTTCCCCTTCATTCTATTGTACCAACAACATGGAAGCTCAACACCTTCAGGCCTATACAAAAGATCAATGTCATTATGGTAATAAAACTACCTATTACCATCTGTCTTTCTTATTCTTTGAACTCTTCCAATGTACCAAGTCCCACAAGAAACGTTGTGCTTTGTACTTTGAGATGCACCTTTTATTGTAGTGCGTTCAACTACAACTATAGACTCACTCTCAAACAACACCGCACAATTTGATCCAATTCCAAAACCAATTGCAACACTCTTTTTGGGGGCCCTCTCATCTCGCCTGAAGTATACTCCATTCCTCACTTTAGTCAATATATATTTCGATAATGTTGGATTTCCATTCAATTGACTAACCAAACAATATTTGTACATGTATTTGCATTGCGCTCCACCACTAGTTTGGTAGTTATGTTTACATTTTCATCAACAAAATCTAAAATTCCATCCAAATCGTGCCTCCACTCACTTTACATCATTTGCAATTCACTATAATTGAGTACCATAAAAGACAAACATTGGAATATGGATGTGGAATGAACTAGTGGAGAATTATCAACTACTTCATCCACAGCTTCAAATGTTGGAACATTGACATCCTCTATCCATGGTTTAAACCACCAAGAATATTATGTGTGTCTTTTTGGTTGCATGCCAAGACCTAGTAAAATTTCATGTGCATCCTCCAATCCTATCTTGAGAGCTTCTATAATTTTATTATCTATGGATATTGAATCATATTGTGACAAGACATCACCTTCCTCTATTGTTTGTTGATGCAATTTATTTCATATACTCATTTGTTTCTTATGAGATTTATTGAAATGAAGCCCTTGGGGATTCGATTCTTCTACAGAAACTCTATTAAGGGTTCCAATAGCATGAAGTAAGTCAATGAAATCATATTCCCTCTCTACTCCAACCATGCCACCGAGTTTGCTAAAGAAGTTCTCACATACATCTGACCCAATCAGGTGCAATGCACATGGCAAGTTAGAGTATTGATCACAAAATAATCTCATCAACAAAACCGCAAAGTGGCAAGAATTTTTCACATCTTGATATACCTCTCTGCTAATGATATTAATGTTGACATTAGTATTTTATTGTTCTCTGACCCATCATAGCCATGACGTGAAGAAATGATGGACTCTTGAATAATTTTGCACTCTTTCCCAAAGAGTCAAACTAGGAGACAAAAAAATATCAATATAGTAAGCAACGATTGCTAGATAGGTCACTGTAACCGATGTCCCCTCTGTCCTGGCACCTTTACTTCTCATTTCCTTCAAGCACCTCCGGACATGCCTTGAAGCAATGTGTTTTGCTGAACCCCAATTTCAGCAATCAATCCTCTCTATATCCTAAATTTTAAGAGTGTGTTCATCCACTTTAAAATTGTTATAAACCATTCTTACATGGTTAAAACTAATCAACTCTTCTCCAACAATAAAATATCATCAACCACTAAACAAAGGCTGCACTATATTTTTTCCATTGTGGATGTAATCCTGGTCATGAAGTCCTGTTAATTTGAAGCCATCATACAACCCAGTTAGTCTCCACCCTTCCCAAGGAATTTGATATCTCATGCATGTCGTTGAGTAATAATCCTTCACAATAAGCATTATTCTCCTACTGTCTCCATCTAAGGAATTACCAATAATAGGTCCTAAAAAAATTTCCACATGTTTCTTCCATGGTTCTTCTATTTTTTCCCATTGTGGATGGACAAAATTTTCATCAAACCTGTTGCACGCTGGATGAACAACCACAACCAAATAAGGAATCTTATCATTTAAAGGGTTTGTAATAATAACACGTGCATAATGGCCAATCACACAATTATTTAAGGAATATGTAATAATCTCATAGCCTGCAACTCCCTCACCAACTATCACCAAGAAATGTGATTGGCACTTATGTTCTTTTTACCACAAAAAACCACCAATGTATCACTTTTTGCTACCCACCTGACATATTTTTTCACAACAATTTCATCTTCAGCAAGGCATATGGAAATTGGGCCCTCTATACCATGTTTGTATTTAAGGAAGCATAAAATTTTCCAATTGTCTCAAGAATGTACTCTTTCTCCCCTGGGATATATGTCAATGATTTTCTAACTTGCCTTAAAGTCATAGATATCAAAGGGCCATCCAGATTGAAGCTAATAAAGAAATGTAATCTAGGACCTCCCCATAAATTAATCATCTCATAAATGGATTGAGTGGATGCACTATACCTTCTCCTTGACTTTGAACAAACTAGGTTGTGAAATATATCTTGAACAAATTCCCAAACTGCATCTTTACCTTGTAATTTTCCTTGCTTATGAGCCTCACACACATCCTTGCAAAACCTGAACACATCCTTCCTTCCTACAGATTCGAACAAATTTTCCCTTAGAGACCTCGTTCTAATAGACAGTGTAGCAACCTTTGTCCTCTCCCACCAAATAGATCGCATTGTTAACCTATGTGTAGCATTTGTGTCTCTTGCAACAATTTTGAGTTCAGTTTGAGTCAAATGGTCCAACCTTCTCCCTTTCCTTGTATCTCTCCCATGTATTTTGATGTTGATCCTTAATTCACGATATAAACGCATTCGAAAGTCATCACAATTAGGTATCAACTTACAAAAATTGCATGTCAATGAATTAAAAGGTATTCTTGTTTCAGAAACCCTCTTGCAATGAATATGTCTATATGTACCGTTAATACGACATTCAATACCATAATAACATAGTGTTCTCCTAGTATGTTTCTCTATGGCCCACATTTTTCCACCATGTTGGTCATCCATTAGAACCTATGTGTCCAATATCTCCCTTTTCTATCAAGATAGGGATCCCAATACCCCCAACATAATAATATTGAGGAGGCATTTGTCCTAGAATAAGATGAAAAAACACATTGGTTAATTATCTACTAACTGCTACTAACAAGTAATAACAAATAAAGTAATGTGTATATTCAAATTCAAATTAAATTAAAACTTGGGCAATTAATGCACCTGAAGTAGAAGCATGTGAACTTGTATAAACCCCATGTAATGGTGATGGTAGTGATGGGATCAAGAACTTAGTCAAACTTTGTTGGGACTTTTCATTGGTAGGATTCTTCGATCTCCCAACTGTTCCACTCCTCAACACAAATGTATCATGTGAAGCATCATCTATAGAAGTAGTGTGCTTCATTGATTTCATGTGTTCATTTAGAGAACTGGAAATATTACTACTTGCTAGCACCAAAGAGAACCATCTATTACATCATGTACATTCCACTCTCAATTTTTTCTTGTACTCATAGTTTGCAAGTGTTGCTTCCACCACCTTGAACAAATTAGGCTCTTGAGTTTGGTTGAAATCATGTAGAAGTTTGATTGCTTGATCAATCTCAAGTTGATCTCTAGCCATTGTTGTCATCTTTTCTCTATTACATGAAGGAATTTCATTAATTACCAACATTGAAATGTAACGTTGATGGAACCTTGTTTTCATATGATTTTTTTTGAAGTTACGAACTGTTCGCATTGCCAAGGATACTTGCCCCGTTCCATAATCAATGACAAAAATTTCACAACAGGTATTTATATTAAGTTTTCCATTTTCTGAATATATCTTGAGTGTTATCTTCTCCTTGACAAACTATTCCATTAAACTATTGACTTTATGTTCCCAAGATGCCAATACATTAGGATCAACCAATACAACTTTTTCCACTAACTCGAACACATGATCAACTCTTGGTTGTTTATGCATAGGTTCCTCCACACTCCCTTCATTGTTTTCAGAGATTAGTGTTCCTTCCATTACTTGTGATTGCAATGTTTCAAAAACCAACATGCCTACTTTCCTCTTAATGCCTACATTTGTTGTTGTAGGTTTCCTTCTTTGCTCTTGCTTTGTATTTTAAGGAATTCCAATTGGGCCAATAAAATAAAAAGGATATTCAACGATTTCATCGTCCACAATTTCACAAAAGATATCAGCATATGTACAACCTTTTCAACACTAGACTATGCCAAGGGCACAATTCTCTTCACCGGTATAAATAACAAAGTCCACAACAACACTTGGATCCATCTACATTTCCATCCATGTGTACCTTTTAGTTGGTTAAGAAACATCTAAAATTATAACAAATTTTTCACAAGTTTGGATATAATATGGCTACGAAATGAAGTGATTGCATCCATAAATAAATGAAAAAAATATATATTCAAATTTACACGTGCATATTAGTTCATTAATAAAACAAAGAGATAGGAAGAAAGATATGCACTTTCAATTCAAATCTCTAAAAAGGATGAAGAAATATTACTATCGAGATGAAACACCTTGAAACAAAATGTATTGTCAGTGGCTTATTCAAATATCCCTCCCCAAACTAAAGAGTCGGCTTCAACGTATCTGTAGAAGATCAAAAGGTGATCAAAACAAGAGATGAAAAAACATAGAAACTATGTTAATGGCATAAAATATTTCTTTAGAGATAAATCAGTTAATGGCATAAAATATTTCAAAGGAAAATATAGATGTACAAGAAGTTGTCATGGAGGTTGCTATAAAGGCTAATGATGTGATGATTTGGTGCCACCTAAGTGGGTATCCCATCGCACATACATTAGAGATGTTGATGATAATCTCACCAAGATGACCTTGAGGTATATGGGAGTTAAATGAACATAACCCTACCAACACCAATCCTACTATCATAACTACATTTAATGCCTTGTTCCATGACTTGAGCATGATTTTTTTATCAGCCATGCTATTTATCTAACTTCATTTGCAAGTGGTTGTAGTTGTGTCAAGCACTAGGTAAATTTATCCAATACTTTCTTGAAGTAATCAACAAGATCCACCTCCAAATTCATATAAGATATTTGAAATAAGTACTTGTTCTTAATTTCAATTCTAGTTTTTTCACTATTTTTCATGTTGACATGTTTATGTTTGAGAGTACCAACCTATACCAAGCCTTTATTTATGCCCTAGTCATCAAACTAAAATTGACAAGAAACCTATATTTACACCATACCATAACCCTAACCCTAATACTATCTCTAGCTCTATCCACAAACCCTCATCATTTCTCATCATGAAACTCCCCTAACCCAAACCCTCACCTCAATTTTTCCCATCTTCCATGATGTGCCAATATCACCTTAATTTGTCCCATATTCCATGACATGCAATTGGTTTTGTTGTACAACCCGTAAGACAAAACTCAAACACAATGGCAGGCCAAAAATTACTGTATCATGCAAGAGAACCATCCATGTTCTAGAATATATTGAGTAACAAGTGTATTGGTAGTAGAAGATTCACTGCAGAAAACCGTTCAAGATGTTATAGTAGACAATATAAAGCTTAGATACACGAAAAAATTCTATACAAAACCATGAAACTATCGAAAACCAAATTAACATAATTTTGTATGAAATATTAGCTGCTTTCTTACGATCCTTTAGAACAAGACCTTAAAAAAACATCTGATAATATAACCAATATCAATAAGGTAACCCTATGATCAGGCCTTGAGACATGTTGTGAAAAATATAAACTCTCCCACTAGCGACATACAACTTGTGTTCAAAACATTATGTGGCTAGATTGAATACTGAATGATGCCATATGATTAGTTATAACTTTCTTGAAATGGTTTCATCAACATATTTTTGTTGTGCTTCACTTGCATCATAAAGTGAATACAAAGTATCTTGAAGATGTCTCCAATTGAATTCAATTCACTTGGTGTTGATGTATTTGTAACTTCAGAATGTATTCATTTGTATATCTTATGTATTGTACCTCGATGTTTATTCCGGGAGGTGTCTGTAATGTATTTGAGTGATGTCATGCCCCGATGTTCCTATCAGGAGATTGAATAATGTAAACAAGTCATGTCAAGTCATTGTGGGTAACCCTCCTATTGATCAAGGGTTAAAGTCCCCATAGTTGTGGGGCCCTATGGTTATTAGACTCTCCTAGAGAAGTCGGCCCTAGTGAGTTATTATCAAGTCAGGAATTAGTATAAATAGAGAGTGAGCCTCTCTATTTATCACACATTCACTCACACTCAGTTGTAGTGCATAACTGAGAGAGAAGAAGTTGTTAGGACAAGAGAGAGAGAGGCTACTATTGTCGGGAGATCATCTTACTGTTTTGGGGTTTTGCTTTTGGTGCTAATTCTATCTCTGAGGAAGTTGCATGGTTTTCTCCTTTATGGTTTCCCCGAGGAAAAAAATTGTGTTCATCGTCTCTTATGTTTGATTGGTGTGCTTGTTATTCTCTCAGTTAAAGGTCCTAATATAATGCTAGCTTAAATGATAAAAATCTAACATGGTATCAAAGCTAACCTCAGAAGAAGACACTATGCAACTGTGGAAACTAGGGCTTCCTATTTTTTGGATCTCTCTCCACATATTTTCAGAAATAGAAGGTTGGACTAACTCTCCTCTTCAGGGCGCATCTTTTTGTCGAAGCAAAATCTGATTCTGAGCATTTTCAGTTTTTGACCCGACACTACTGCCGGAAATTAGGGCTTTCCATAGAAGTGGAATTTTTGAGTGAGCCCAGGACTGGATAGATATCCTCCTCAAAATCGAGGTTTAGAGATCAAGATCAAATTTTTTGGTTGTACAAAACTCCAGGAAATTCAAACCCTAATCTACTCCTGAACCAGCTCTGCAGAAATTCATCTCTAAATCCAGTTACGACATCTTAACATGGTAAGATCTAAATCTTTTGTATTTCCATTTGAAGTTCTCAATTAATATGTCTCATCATACCAAGCTTGATGAAAATCTTGAGGGAGCTGATAACTTTCAAGCCTAGAAGTATAGGATCTCCCTGGTCCTGGGAGAAAATGAGTTGGACTCCTACATCAATGAGAAGGTTCCAGTTCCAGAGGGAGATGAGGCTAAGGCCTTACATAAAAATAAGTTGCTCATGGCTATGAGGATTATTGTTGATTCAATCAAGGATCACCTCATACCACATGTATCCTCCCTAAAGACACCTAAAGCTATGTTTTTTTCCCTGACCAAACTGTTTGAAGGAAAGAACATAAACCGGAAGATGACTTTGAGAGACTAGTTGAAGAATGTGAAGATCCAGAATGTGGAGACCATACAGTCATACTTCACAAGGGTCTCTGAGATCAAAGAACAACTTGAAGCAGTGGATAAAGAAGTGGAGAATGCATATATTGTAATGACCACCTTGAATGGTCTCCCTAGATCATGGGACTCCTTTATTCAAAGAATTTGTGCCAGAAAGAAGCTAGTCAAGTTCAGCAGACTATGGGAAGAATGCTCTTAATAAGAAGCTCAGACAGCAGCTCGAGAAGAAAATATGGGAAGTGAAGATCAAGCTCTCATGGTACACTCCAAGAAAAGAAGTTCTCATCACCCAAAAGGTAAGCACTTCCATAAAAGTAACACTAGAAAAGATTTGTCTAGAATCAGATGTTATACATGTGACGAGAAATACATTATGCTATAGAATGTCCTAGAAACAAAAATATCTCTCACAATAAGAAGGGAAACAAGAGAAGACATCATGCTCATGCTGCAGAGGATGATGAACCTTCCACAAAGAGAATCAGACAAGAAAGTGATGATTCTTCAAGTGATNGGGAAACATTACACATGGAAGAAGTGATTGGCTTATAGACAGTGGGGCTTCCAAACATATGGTAGGATTCAAATATTCCTTTGTGAAACTATCAAAACATGAATCACCCCACAAGGTGAAACTTGGAGATGACTACCAGTATTCAATAAAAGGTAGTGGGGAATCCTCCTATAAGCTAGATGCTGGAAAGTATATGACGATGAAGAATGTATTGTTTGTATCAGGACTAAAGAAGAACCTCCTCTCTATATCTGCATTAGATGCAAAAGGCATGAGGGTTGCATTTGTAGATGGCCAAGTTCTCATGTGTCCAAAGGGAAAGACTATTGATGATGCAGTAGTGATTGGGGAATAAGAGGGAGGTATATACAAACTGAAGAGCCATTCAAAACAAGGCTTGGTCCATGACACAGTAGAGCCAAACAAACTTTGGCATAGAAGGCTTGCACATGTGCATTACAGAGCACTACCACTTACAAGCAAAGCTCTTGAAGGTCTTCCATAAATCCAGGAAAAACATGATGGAGTCTGCAAAGGATGTGCGAAAGGAAAGAACACAAAGAAGACATTTACAAGTAGCGAGAGCAAGGAAAAAGGAATATTGGAAATCACTCACTCCGATGTATGCGGTCCAATGTCATCAAGTTCATTAAGCGAGTATGTATATTATGTTTCTTTTATTGATAATTTTTCTAGGAAGACATGGATATACTTCATGAAGAACAAATATGAGGTATTTAGCAAGTTCAAGGAATTCAAATCCTTGATCGAGAACCATACAGAAAATAAGATCAAAACCTTTCGATCAGATAATGGTGGAGAATTCACATCAAATGAATTCAAATCATTATGCAAAGATTCAGGGATTAAGAGGGAGTTAACTACTCCATATAATCCACAACAGAATGGGGTTGCAGAAAGGAAGAAGTTGCAAGGGCCATGCTTCATGATCAAGATCTTCCCATGCATCTATGGGTAGAAGCTGCTAGAACAGTGGTGTATTTATAGAACCGTACTCCACACAGAGTAGTTGAAAACAAGACACCTGAAGAAGTCTTTTTCGGCAAGAAACCAGAAGTCAGCCATCTCAGAATCATCGATTGTCCAGTGTACATACACATTCTAAAAGAAAAGAGGACAAAGTTAGATCCTTCAGGAAAGAAGGGTATATTTGTGGGATACTCTGAAAGCTCGAAGGCTTACAGAATATACTTCCTAGGATTCAAGAAGATTGAAATCAGTAGGGATGTAACATTTGACAAAGACTCTGCTTACAAAAAATACAGAAAGAGACCTGCTGAAGAACCTGAAGAAACAGAAGCACCCAGAATTCATGACACAACCATGAACAAATAAATTCAGGAAGAAGATCGATAATTAGAAGAACCTCAAGAACCTGTAGATCCACCTCAGGAGAAGAATCCTCACAAGAGGAAACCTGCTTGGGTATGAGAAGCTATTCAAGGTGCAGAAATATATGGGGCTCCAAAAGAAAATCATAGAGAAAGAAAAAGAACCAAGTCTTACTCCAGTTATGTAGCCTCATTATGTGACTTCATTGATAAAGAACCTTCCAACTATGAAGAAGAAGCAAAAAGGAAAGAATGGAAGGATGCTATGATCGAAGAGTATCAATTGATCATGAAGAATGATGTCTGGGATATTGTCCCAAGACCAAAAGGGAAGTCTGTTGTAACCTCCAAATGGATCTACAAGATCAAGCATGCTACAGATGGTAGCATATAAAAATATAAAGCAAGATTTGTGGCTCATGGCTTCTCTTAGAAAGAAGGAATAAATTATGAGGAAACTTTTGCACCTGTAGCCAGATACACTTCCATCAGATCAGTACTTGCTCTGGCTACAGTGATGAAATGGAAGATACACCAGCTGGATGTCAAGACTGCTTTCTTGAATGGTGTAATGGAAGAGGAAGTGTATGTGGAGCAGCCACTTGGTTTTGAGACACATGACAGGGAGAGTCATGTGTGTAAATTGAAGAAATACCTGTACGGTTTGAAACAGGCACCCAGGACATGGTACGACAAAATTGACAGCTTTCTATCCAGTTTGGGCTTTACCAAAAGTAAAGCAGATTCCAGCCTTTACTACAAGGTTGAAGATGGTAACCCAATGATACTCCTACTGTATGTAGATGATCTGCTTGTGACAGATATGGATGGGTTGATTTTTCATATGAAGAGGAAGCTTGCTGCTGAGTTCAAAATGAAGGACTTGGGTATGATGCACTATTTTCTAGGCATGGAAGTGTGGCAGAATGCAGATGGAATTTTCCTAGGACAAGGGAAGTATACGGTAGAGATCCTGAATAGGTTCGGGATGATGGAATGCAAGGCCATGACCACACCTATGGCATCGAACCTGAAGCTATTGAATGATGCTTCATTAGAATCGGTTGATGCTATGATGTATCGTCAGATGATTAGGTCCTTGAGGTACCTGACGAATACGAGACTGGATATTTGCTTTGCTGTGAACACCTTGAGCTAGTTCCTGACAGATTCGAGACATGTTCACTTGATTGCTACAAAGCATATTTTGAGGTACCTGAGGGGTACAGTTGATTATGGGCTCAAGTATGAGGCAAATCAGAATATTAACCTGGAGGGTTATGTTGATTTAGATTGGGCAGGCAGTGCCATCGATAGGAAGAGCACTTCAGGGTATTACTTCAGTATGGGATCAGGTGTGATCTCTTGGTTTAGTAGGAAACAGTCTTGCGTGGCACTCAGTATAGCTTAAGCAGAGTATGTTGCAGCTTGTTCAGCTAGTTGTGAGGCAGTATGGTTGAGGAATCTACTGTCTAATTTATTTGATCTCCAGTTGGATGCTACTTGTATATATTGTGACAACTAGAGTTGTGTGAAGTTGTCAGAGAACCTGGTGTTCCATGACAAGTCGAAGCATATCGAGATCAAGTATCACTATATCAGGGATATGGTGCAGAGAGGAGCAGTGAAGCTCTAGTATATTGCGACGGACGAACAAATAGTTGATGTGTTGACTAAGCCATTAGCCAGAGTGAAGTTTGAATACTTTAGGGAGAAGGTTATGTTCTCTAGATCAAGGTTCCCTCCAAGGGGAAGTGATGAGTCCGTGAGCCATTTTGACATGGTGAGAGGATTGGCTCCTTCCATGGTCAGATGTAAGGGCTGAGCCATTCTATCATGGTGAGAGGATTGGTTCCTTCCATGTCAGATATGAGTGCTAAGCCATTCTGACGTGACTGTAGGATTGGTTCCTACATGATCAGATATAAGCGTTGAATTCCATTCTCTGAATGGAGGAACCTATTCAGTTACCAGGAATACTTAACCTAGAGCTGAGGGCCATTCTGATATGACTGTGGGATGTGTTCTCACATGATCACATATAAGTGCAGGTCCATTTTGATGTGATTGCGGGATGTGTTCCCACATGATCAGATATAAGTGTTGAAGGCCATTCTATGGGAGAATGGAGGCACCTAGTCAGTTACTAGGGATCCTCAGCCTGGGGCTGAGAGCCATTCTGATGTGACTGTGGGATTGGTTCCCACATGATCAGATGTGAGTGTTGTGCCTTTCCACAGATGATAGTAGGTGTGTCCTATCATGCTTGTGGATGTGACTATTGTGCCTTTTCACAGATGGTAGTAGGTGTGTCCTACCATGTTGGTGATTGTAAGTGTTGTTCCTTTCCATAGATGGTAGTAGGTGTGTCCTACCATGTTGGTGGATGTGAGTGTTGTGCCTCTCCACATATTGTAGTAGGTGTGTCCTACCATGCTGGTGGATGTGAGTGCTGAGCCTTTCCACAGATGATAGTAGGGGTGTCCTATCATGCTGGTGATTGTGAGTGTTGTTCCTTTTCACAGATGATAGTAGGTGTGTCCTATCATGCTGGTGAATGTAAGTGTTGGGCCTTCCTGACATGGTTCTTAGATGTGTTCCTCCCATGGTTAGATGTGTGTGCTAGGCATGCCTTTCTGACATGGTGTTGGATGTGTTCCTCTCATGGTCAGATGTAAGTGTTGGGTGGGCCATTCTGACTTAGTGTTAGATATAAGTGCTAAAGAAGACATACATGGAGGTTAGGCCTACAACTAGCTTGAAAAAGGGTTGGCTCTGTAGAACTTCCTATGATGAGAAGAATCATGAGATATCACCCGTGATGATGATCTAGCAGTGATGATCTAGATCGAGTGATGATCTAGATCCAGTAATGATGTTCCAGTAATGATCTAGATCGAGTGATGATCCAGATCCGATGATGAAGATGACTTGAAGATGAAGATAAATTGAAGATGAAGATGACAAGAACTCAATGAGGATCCAGTTGATACAGAGAATAATACCAGTGTTGACAAATTGTGTCGAGAGAATACCTTCCTAGTTAAGAGGGAGTGTTGATGTATTTTTAACTTAGGAATGTATTCATCTGTATATATTATGTATTGTACCCCTATGTTTATTCCGGGAATTGTCTGTAATGTATTTGAGTCATGTCATGCCCCGATGTTCCTAACGGTAGATTCAATAATGTAAACAAGTCATGTGAAGTCATTGTGGGTAACCCTCCTATTGATCTAGGTTTAAAGTCCCCGCAGTTGTGGGGCCCTAGGGTTATTAGACTCTCCTAGAGAAGTCGGCCCTAGTGAGTTATTGTCAAGTCAGGAATTAGTATAAATAGAGAGTGAGCCTCTCTATTTATCACACATTCACTCACACTCAGTTGTAGCGCATAACTAAGAGATCAGAATAAGTTGTTGGGACAAGAGAGAGAGAGAGAGACTACTGCTATCGGGAGATCATCTTACTATTTTGGGATTTTTCTTTTGGTGTTGATTCTATCTCTGAGGAAGTTGCGGGGTTTTCTCCTTTATGGTTTCCCTGAGGAAAAACATTGTGTTCATTGTCTCTTATGTTTGATTGTTGTGTTTTCTATTCTCTCAGTTAAAGATCCTAATATAAATTTATCTTAAATGATAAAAATATAACACTTGTTATGTAGAGCCCTATTATTGAGAGTGGTAAAGCTAAAAAAATTATTGAAGGTGGATGATATTTAATAAACCTGGAGTCCTATACTCACTCTTGCATGCACATCTCAAAATTGGGACAAATCCACTAAGTCGTTTTTGTAAACACTTGTTATTAAGGAAGCTTGTGAGAAAATTGCACAAAAATTGGAGCATTGGCTTAATGCTTGAATACATTGCAACTTGGAAACATGACTAACCAAGAGATGGATTAATGAGTGTTTGTTGAGAACTATTGTATTAGTTTTCTATCTCAAGGAATTAATAATGGATGCACCAAGAAAAGTTTCCCTATAACAAGAAAGAATTTGTGACAAATATTTAGATCAAAATGATCATAAGCCTCTAGTTACAATGATAAATTCAATTATCATGTAATGTGGCTACAGATACACCTTATGAAGCATATGAGTTCCTGTAATTAATAATGAATGACTATTCTAGGGATGGTTCCTATTTATATAAACATAGCACTTCCAAGTTTCCAACTGCACAATGTTGAAATGCAAACTACAAATGCTACTTAAGGGAGTTATGTGTATAAGGAGGAGATCTCCCACGAATGTTGTAGTGGTGCTCCTACATACCTACAAGGATAATCTAATAAAATCAAGTTTCCTTTTTTCAGCTGGTAGTTAAAAAATGGAGGAAATATGACCCAAGCTCATGTTAGACAACAATGTTTTACGTTTTTTGAGAATTTGAAAAAAAAATAAAAATAAGTAACTGAGTGGGAAAGAAGAAATCCAAAGAGAGGAAAAAGGAACTGAAGGAGATGAGAGGAAGAAATTAGTAGACTTAAAACATAACTTGTGAGAGAGTGTTGACATGAAGGACAAGAAGCATTCAAAACCATCCATGCATCTATGCAATCCATATGGAAACTATAACATTATGGTAATACTCGTAGCTTTTCTCCTTGCATGAATTTTTCTAAGCAAATGGGGAAATCCATGTCTGCAAAGGGAGATCCAATGAAGTGCAAAGTCACTGAAAGTTATTTTAAATCAATTTTATTACTTCTAGTTTTATCTCTTTTGACACCCACATCATGGGATGGTGCCGCACACCACTTTTCCCTCATTTGCAAGTAAATTTACAACAAAGCAGGGAATTGACCCCTAAAGCACAAAATATTGAGAAGAACAAGTTGTGATGATGATGGATAAACTTGATTCAATATTGCATTAGCTATGTCAAGAACCTCCATCACAAGAGTGGACAAATATAACAATTTCCTACTCTAAGCAAATGATAAGAATGAGTACATACTCTACATTTCGTTGGAAACAAGTTCTAATCACATTGAACCTCAAAGTGGGTTAGTCACAATGGATTCACAAACCATAAAATTTTCAACCACTCCACCGGGGACTACCATTCCAAGAGTATGAGAAATGTTTGGAGCAGGAATATAGGATTGAAAAGTATGGAAGCTTAAGTGCTTGTGACTTGAAGGACTAGGGGCATATTCTTAAATAATACATGAACTCTAAGAGAATATGGTATGCAATAGATAAAGAGTGGTTAGTTAAAGGTTAGATGAAGGAACCCATAGAAACTTGTCCTCTAGAAGCCTCCCACTATGGACATAAAAATACTCACAAGACTCCTAAGGTCTCCATGGATATTAATTGCTTGATTTGAGTGAGGTGAGGTCATTGGTCATTAAAAAAATGTTCAAGAATATTAAGAATGGTGGACAAATCATACCCAATAGGCTTCAAGGTTGTCATCAATCTTGGCATTTTGATAAGGGAAACTCAAAACACTATTTTATGGCATTGGAAATTATCAAAACATCATATTACAAAGTTTTCATTTGTATGTAGATTGGGAGAGTGAAAAACCCTATATGCAAAATTTTGATGGATTCACTTACATTTTTTAAATTATGATAAATTTGAAAATTTACAATAATAATAATAATAATAAATTTCAAAAATACCAATCATGTTTGAATAAGAGAATATTGATAACAAAAGTATTGAACTCCATAACCTATAAGCAAAGTCACGCCCTCGCCTAAAATAACAATATAGTAGTAAAAAGAAAATATATGTTCTTTTTTTCAAAAAGAAAAAGCTATACCATTAATAAAAATAGTATATGTGAATACAGTCGAAACAAATCCAAATACCACCATTCATATAAAATACAAAGATCTGTGACAATACAAAATACAAGCCTCAAAAGAAAAAGTGTGTTATATAAAACTCATAGAACTAACCTGTCAAAAATTCTCTAATTTGTTTTCACTTAAATCAATATATCTATGAATCTTTTATTCTAAATTTTGATTAATAAATATATAAAACACTTTTTCTACACCAATCAAATATACAAATCACTTTTCTCCACCAAATAATGAATTCACTAATTTACATGGCCTCATAGTGAGGTGAGTTAATATTCAATGATCTTAGTTTCAAGAAATCCTAAGTTTCTAGTACTAAAGTTTCTATAGTGAATTAGCACTGAAATTATGAAATGAATTAATGCTACAAATCACTTTAGCATTAATTGGACATTACATTTTTTCATTGCTTCGAATCACCGAATTTCGATGAAAATTTTGTGTGGCATTGGATTTAACAATTCACTATGACCTCTCCATTGATTTGTATATCGTAAATGCACCTACCTTGCAAATATATGGATGCCACTTTCTAATAACAACTTTACTACCTTCACAAGACTATATGGAATTTCCATTGATTTGTATATTGTGAATATAACTACCTTGCAAATATGTGAATGCCACTGTCTAACAACTTCACTACCTTCACAAGACCATCTAACATCTTACCAATAACATCATTTTGAGTTCCCTCAAGAATAATTTATTTGATTCATGAACAAAAAAGAATGTTTCATTGGAACCAATGGTTGCATGAATATACAAATATGGTGTGAGAAATCATCCACTTGACATGTCTAAATGACAAACTTGATGATGCCATTACCCAAAATCACAGTAGTTGAACAAGTGATAATCTTGTCAGTTAAATCCGTTATTGAACTACTAAGAATGGTGTGCTACAATTGTTGAATGCAATTTGTAAAACTATGCAAGAGACTAGCGCAAAATAATTTTCTTTTGTAATTACTCAAATCGGGTGTTGAAATGCTTCTTTTTATAAACATTGTTATTAAGGAAACTTGTGAGAAATTGGAGCCTTGGCTTAATGCTTGAATACATTGCAACTTGGAAACATGACTAACCAAGAGATGGATTAATGAGTGTTTGTTGAGAACTATTGTGTTATATTTCTATCTCAAGCAATTAATAATGGATGCACCAAGATGGGTTCTTAGAATTCTTTCTACCTATTAACATGGTTCCTATTTCTATCTTGAGACATCTCTTTCAGAACTCCCAAATAGTCAACCATTATCAATTCTAGGGATGGGGAACCATGTTACAAGTTCATGTAATGTGGCTACAGATACACCTTATGAAGCTATGAGTTCCTGTAATTGATAATGGTTGACTATTCTAGGGATGGTTCCTATTTCCATGTACAGAGCACTTCCAAGTTACCAACTTCACAATGTTGAAATGCAAACTACAAATGCTATTGAAGGGAGTTATGTGTATAAGGAGGGGAGCTCCCATAAATGTTGCAGTGGTGCTCCTACAGACCTATAGGGATAATCTAATAAAATCAAGTTGATTTTTCAGCTGGTAGTTAAAACATGGAGGAAATATGACCCAAGCTCATGTCAAACAACAATGTTTTAGGTTTGTTGAGAACTTGAAAAAAGGAAAAAGAAGTAACTGAGTGGGCAAGAAGAAATCTAAAGAGAGGCAAAATGAACTAAAGGAGACGAGAGGAAGAAATTAGTAGACTTAAAACAGTTTTGAACTCTTTCAAGCAGTCAAAAATTACTGGTTGAAATACATTTCAACCAGCGGAATTTTGCTTGAATTTTTATGATCTATTGGAGGATGATCTGATAATAATAGAGGATCCACGACATTAAGAAAGGATATGGATGCCTAAAATGAAAATTTTATTGCTAAATGAATGAATTGGATTATAGGGTTCCTTTATTCAACCTCCTTTGCAGTCCTTAATAATTGATCTCCTTCCGATTTTTGCTATCCTACAAGAGCCCTCAGCCAGGGATTCCCAATGTGCCCCTTTCCATTCTTGTTGTTTGCATAAGGGTTGAGTAGGATGATTGAAGCCTCAGAAAGGGAGGGGTCTACAAAAAACATGAAGGCCCCTACCACAACCAATAAAGCTAATCTTATTTTCGTAGATCATGTAATGATATTTGGTAAATAAATACGGATATATTTGGGACCTGTACTGCAAAGCAAGTGGGATAGAAATAAACATCAACAAGTCCTCTATTCTCCTCAATGGGCTAAAGGAAAAACAGATTTCTCAAATTATCATTTATACTTTAGCATCCTTGGAGATAGAAAGACTCATAGTTTTACAAGACTTTAGCATCCTTGGAAAATTGGACAAAAAAAAGGGCTACAGAGGGGATTCTTGAAGAATCGTAGGTTTACAAGTTTTTGCACACCTTATTGATGAAATAGTGTAACTTGAATATTCTATATGTATCTTTTTGTGGTCCCCGATGGTCCTACCGGGAGAACCACTTGTATTACTTTGTACCCCGATGCTTCTAATCGGAGGAACTAATAAGAGTCATGAGGTAGTCCCCTCTAATTGTAAAGGTGGGTCATTAACACCCCAGTGTGGTTACTTGAGCCTACATGTGTAACTCAAGCCTACATGATTAACTCAAGCCTACATGTCAGATCTAATTATTAAAGTGAATGGATGAATATAAATAGAGGTGTGGCACTCCTCATTTGGAACACACACTCTCACTTGTGTAGCGCATTAGTGGAGGAGAGAAAAGTAGCTGGAAAAGGAGGAGGATCAGTCTTTGATCTCCCTTTTGGTTTTACCTTTTATCTTTTCGGGGCATCTATATTGAGGAAGCTTTTGCTGGGTTTTTTTCCTTTAGGGTTTTCCCAGGATAAATCTTTGTGTTCTTTTTGTATGGTTATGCTTGTCTATCTTTTAGTGATCTTTTGGCTTATGGTTATGCTGTTATGATGCTAAATGTTTAAAGATCTGATATAACCATCAAAAATTTAACATGGTATCAGAGCCACCCTGAAAGAAGACATTGTGTAGCTACAGAATCTAGGGCTTCTTACTCTTTGGGTCTCTCTCCACAATCCATTAGTAAAATTATGCTAGGCAAACTCTCCATGAAGGTCGCATCTTTCTGTCGAAGCGAAATTCGATTCCGAGCATTTTTCAGTTTTCAGTACAAAAAATTAGGGCTTTCTACAGAAGAGGAATTTTTGAGTGAGCCTGGAATAGGATTGCTCTCCTCATCAAAATCGAAGTTTAGAGACCTGGTTAAATATTTTTGGTTTGGGTGAAACTCCGAGAAAGTCAAACCCTAGTTTGACCCCGAGCTAGAAAAACCCTAAAATACTAAAACTGCTAAGTTTTGGTACATTCACTATATCTCGGGATTGGAAAAGGATCAGGAGCTGAAACTTGTAAATACCAAGGATACAATACTGATGTACATTGTATCTAAAATTCAGCCTCATATCCGCTATCTTCTGGGATATATGATACCTCCAAGTTAGGGTTCCAGCCTCTTCCAGAATTCATCCCTAAACAAGACACCTAGGGAGAATTACTTTATCTTGAGCTACAGAGCTCCAAATGATATTTCTAAAGATGTTCCAGAAATTGAATGGACTTTAATTTCTGTGATCCAAATTTTAGACCCAGAAAATGAAACAGTAACATGTGGAAGGCTGTAAAACTTCGTTGTTCTGAACAGTACTGCAACAAGTCACCTTGGGAAAATGATCATAAGTCCCAATTGGTTAAACCAATTCAGATGAAACCTATGGTGTTGGAATAGGGACATGCGAGGTTACCTCATTGAGAATTTTTAGACACATAGGAGCAGTAATTTTAGACATATCATAGAAACAGTAACAGACATTTCTGCAGAAGAAATTGGAAAACTAGGGCTTCCTGTTCTGGGAGCTTCCCTCCACTGTTTTCAAAAAAGGAGTACATTGGACAGCTCCAATTGAAGATATCTATCTTTATATCCAATCAGATCTGAAATATTCAAATTTTTGAAAATTAGGGTTTCTCTAACAAACCCTAGATCAGCCAGCTCTGGAACCAAGACGAACACCTCAAATCTGTAAGATCCAATCTTTTGCTATTTCCATTTGAGGTTCTCATTTAAAAGTGATCTATCACATCAGCTTGATGATAAGCTTGGTGAATTTGAAAAACTTCCAAGCATGAAATAATATAATCTCTCTGAAGAAAATGAATTGGACACCTACATGAGTAAAGAGGTTCCAGTTCCAAAGGGAGATGAGGCTCAAAGCCTTACACAAGAAGAACTTGGTCAAGGCTAAGAAGATCATTGCTGATTCAATTACGGATCAACTTGGATCACAAGTGTCTTCCCTAAAGACACCAAAGATGTTTAATTCATTGACCAAGCTATCTGAAGGGAAGAACATAAATCAGAATATGGCTTTGGGAAAACAGTTGAAGAATGTGAAGATCCAGAATGCAGAACAACTTGAAGTGATAGAAGAAGAAGTGGAGAATGCAAAAGTGGTGATAGCCACCTTGAACGGTCTCCCATGATCATGGGATTCATTCATTCAAGAAATGTGTGCCAGAAGGAAGTGATTACTTTCAACAGACTCTAAAGAATCTCAACTCATAATAAGAGAAGAGAAGACAGGAGCAACTAAAGATCAAGCTCTCACAATTCAAAGAAGATCCCTCAAGCGATGAGGAATATGAAGAACTCAATTCTTGAAGAACCTCTTATCCATCTTATCATTTGGATAAGAAATGATGATGTCATGAATGAAGAAGATGATGAAGTAGAAGGATCAAGAAGGAGTCTACCCATGAAACGAATAAAAGATAAGTATTCAATTGCCATTTCATGATATTGTTTTGTTATGCATTTGATTCTATTTAGTTGATGTGTTATGCATGATAGACTGGTTGGATTAATGATAGTATACTACTAATATGCATGTGATGATTAAGTAGCTCATGGTGCTATACACCTCTCCATTGATACTTATCTAGAATGAAACCTCCTTGCTGACATATTGGATTAGCACACAATCTCAATGATGTCATCTAGAAAGTTTCCGTGAAATATGGATGAATGTTGTGTTGGCTAAACAGTTGCATGATGCATAAGAATTTGCCGTTATGTATATGTTCTATGAAATGGTTCTAACCATGCTACTGGTGCATTTTAATTGTAGGAAATGTCCTGTACAACCTCCTACAAGAAAAGAAGGATGAGACTTGTTCCAAAAAACAAGTGATGACAATTCAAGATTCACTCCAATAAAAATAAATCTGAAGCTCCTAGAGTCAGAGACATTATGACGGAAGAAAGAGCTTCAGAGAGTGATAGATCCACCTCAAAGGATGAAGACCACCATGGGTACGAGAGATAACTCAAGATGAAGAAAAGAATGGCGAGACTTCCAAACCAAAGTAAGAGGGCTCGAACATACTCTAGTTGTGTAAACCTTTTTCAGCTATGAAAGAAGCTATGATCAAAGAGTAACAATTGATCATGAGGAATGATGTATACGATATGGTTTCGAGACATAAAGGGAAGATGGTACTCCACTTCAGGGGGAGTGACTATAGAAGATATCTGAGTTCGACATGTTGGATAGCTTCCTGATGGATCGATACTTTACCAAGAGTAAAGTGGGTTCCAACCTTCAAGGTTGAATGCAGAAGACTAGGATATGTTGATGACCTGACAAGACGAACTCATGGAAGATGTTATGATGAAAGAATACTAGAATGATGTTTTGGATATAGTACTCAAACCAGAAAGCAAGAATGTGGTATCTTCCAAATGTATTTGCAAGATAAAATATGTTGCTGATAGAAGAAATAAGGTACACTTCCTTCAGAACTATCATGGTAGTTTCTTCCATGATGAAGTAAAGAAAAGCCTTCCTTAATGGTATGATTGAGGAAGAGTCACTACATCAAATAGTCACAAGGATTTGAAATTGAAGACAGATGGACTCACGTATGCAACTTGAAGAAGTCCCTTTATGGCCTGAAGCAAGCTCCTAGAGCTTGGTATGGAAGAATAGATAGTTTCCTGACAAGCACGGGCTTTGCCAAGAGTAAAAGCCAATCCTAACCTTTACTACAAGGTTGTAGAAGATGAACCTGTCATACTATTACTATATGTGGATGATATATTTCTGACAGGGAATGAGAAACAAATTGTAGAATGCAAAAAGAAGTTCACTAAATACCTTGGTCTAATACTTTATTTCCTAGGTCTGGAAGTATGAAGGAATATTTCTCAATCAGGGAAAGTATGTAGTGCAAGTTTTGAAAATATTCGATATGTTGGAATGCAAAGCCATGGCCACACCCATGGATTCCAACTTGAAGTTGTTAGCTGATGACTCATTAGAGTTAGTGGATGTGACTCAATATAGACATATTATTGGGTCATTGATGTACTTAACAAATACCAGACCAGACATTTGTTTTTCTATGAACACCTTGAGTCAATATCTAGTTCAACCTAGATGGTTTCACCTAATAGCCGCAAAACATGTGATGAGATATCTGAAAGGGACTATAGACTTTGGTCTATACTATGATGAAAACCATGACTACAGATTATATGGCTATGCAGATGCAAATTGGGCTGGAAGTATGTCAGACAGGAAAATCACATCAGGTAGATGCTTTTGTTTGGGGTCTGTTATGAGTTCATGGTTTAGCAGGAAATAGTCCAGTGTTTCTCTTAGCACGGCCGAAGCATAATACATAGCAGATTGCTCTGCTAAGTTGTGAAACCATATGGCTTCGAAAGCTGATATCAGGTCTCTTTGACCTGAAGATGGATACTACAATGACTCTATGTGATAACCAGAGTTGTGATAACAGAGAACCCTGTGTTCCACATAGAAATCCAGTATTTCTACATATGAGATAAGATGCAGATGATGATGTTTCAGTACTGTAGATACAGATGATGGTGATTCAATATTTCTATACTGAATATAGAGATGATGATGTTTCAGTATTCCCATACTAAAGATATAGATGATGATAATTTCAGTATTCCCATACTGAAGATATAGATGATGCTTTTAGTATTCACATACTGAAGATGTAGATGATGATGGTTTAGATGATGATGTGTTGACAAAACCTCTGTTTCGAGTAAAGTTCAAACACTTTCGAGACAAGCTTGGTGTGGTTCGAAAAGACCTTCCCCAAAAGGGGGAGTAGTGATGTTGCAGTGGGATTGTATCATCCCTGGGAACTTTCCCTAAAGTGATCCAAGGACCTCGGTCCTCGAGAATGAAGAGGGATTGTATCATCTCGGGACATATGTCCAGAAGTGATCCGGGGACCTCGGTCCTCGAGAATGAAGTGGGATTATATCATCCCTGGGAAATTGCCCTAAAGTGATCCAGGGACCTCGGTCCTCGAGAATGAAGAGGGATTGTATCATCCCTGGGCACTTTCCCTAAAGTGATATGGGGACCTCGGTCCTCGAGAATGAAGAGGGATTGTATCATCCTAGGACATATGTCCAGAATGGATCCGGTGACTTCAGTACTCGAGAACGTAGTAGGATTGAATCATCCTTGAACTTCGGTTCAAAATGGATCTGTTGACTTTGGTACTCGAGAACGTGGTAGGATTGCATCATCCTTGGACTTGGTCCTAAAGTGATAGGGACTGATTATCCCATAATCAATGCAGTGACTTCGGTTGTCGAGAATGTGGTGGGATTGTATCATCCCTAGACTTTAAGTCCAAAAGTGATCCAAAGACTTCTTTCTCTTTGAACTATGGATTGCAGGTTGTTGCTGATGATCTTGATGTTCCTTATCGAAATATCAGAGTGTGATGATGATGATGTTTCTGATCGAAAGATCAAAGTGTGATGATGATGATGTTTCTGATCGAAAGATCAGAGTGTGATGATGATGATGTTTCTAATCAAAAGATCAGAGTGTGATGATGATGATGTTTCTAATCAAAAGATCAGAGTGTGATGATGATGATGATGTTGTTGATCGAAAGGTCAAAGTGATGATGATGATGTTGTTGATCGAAAGGTTAAAGTGTTGATGTTGATGTTGCTGATCGAAAGGTCAAAGAGCTGATGATGGTGTTGCTGATGTTGTTGATCGTAAGATCATAATATGATGATGATGATGTTGTTGTTCGAAAGGTCAAAGTGCTGATGATGATGTTGTTGATTTTGTTGATCGAAATATCATAATATGATGATGATGATGTTGCTGTTCGAAAGGTCAAAGTACTGAAGATGTTGTTGCTGATCAAAGTAGTCAAAGTGTTGTTGTTACTGAAGACTGAAGATTGAAGATGAAGACTACATGATGTTGAAGAGCTTCCAATGATTTATAGATGTGTTACCCTGATGATGTTGATGATGTCCTCTATCTCTCTCCTACTATTGTTATTGTTGATGTTGTTGTAGAATACCCTTCTCGTTAAGGGGGAGTGTTGAAATATTGTAACTTCGAATAATATTCTATATGTATCTTTTTTTGGTCCCTAATGGTCCTACCGGAAGAACCACTTGTATTACTTTGTACCACGATGCTTCTAATCGGAAGAACTAATAAGAGTCATGAGGTAGTCCCCTCTAATTGTAAAGGTGGGTCATTAGCACCCCAGTGTGGTTACTTAAGCCTACATTTGTAACTCCAACCTACATGATTAACTCAAGCCTACATGTCGGATCTAATTATTAAAGTGAACAGATGAATATAAATAGAGGTGTGGCACTCCTCATTTGGAACACACACTCTCAATTGTGTAGCGCATTAGTGGAGGAGAGAGAAGTAGCTGGAGCAGGAGGAGGATCAGTATTTGATCTCCCTTTTGGTTTTACCTTTTATCTTTTTGGGGCATCTATATTGAGGAAGCTTTTGCTGGGTTTTTTTCCTTTAGGGTTTTCCCAGGATAAATCTTTGTGTTCTTTTTGTATGGTTGTGTTTGTCTATATTTCAGTGATCTTTTGGCTTAGGGTTATGCTGTTATGATGCTAAATGTTTTAATATTTGATATAACCATCAAAAATTTAACACTTATAATTAATCCCACGGTCACATGGCATCACCATGATGAGTACCAAAAGATATAAGTGAAAATCAAATATGGTCTAAGAGAACTTGTATTTTCCATTATTTTATAGTGGTAATACTCTTAAAACCACAACTCTGTTTCTTGTCTATAGGTACACCAACTGGACTCACAGTATAATAAAATGGAAAAGAGAGAGTCCAATTGGTATTTCAGGTGGCCATCTCCACAAGGTAGATTGACCCTAGTTAATAATTGAGCTAAATTTTATGCTTTGGATGCTTTTGAAAATGGTGGCTGACAAAAGAATAAAAAAAGCATCCAGGTCATGGGGATTCAAAATTGATCCTGGATTGGACAAACTGCAAGAAACACATTCAAAATATGGTTCTTATTCCAATATGACCATAATTTCAAAGTTAAAAAATGATTTTTCAGAAACTTCCTTGCACATGCTTTAAGACCAATTGCTTCTATATTTGGTTTGGAGAAGATTATCTGTATACAGTATTGTGAATTTGGGGTAGTGCATTCCATAATATTAAGATAATTGGCAACTCCTATTGTTTTGAAATATCAAGGAGGCATAGAAATATATGTCGCCCGTCAAAATAATAATTATCCTTGTAAATATATTGAGCAAATACCTATAGAAATCCTAATTCTAGTAGAGATCCTAGCAACCATATCAAAATTTTAGGCTCTCAATTATCCCACCAATAGACATTCTACACCAATATGCAAGTTATATTAACTTGGATTGGAAACTTGTCCAGGAAACTGCACCATTGGAAAAAAATAAGTTAAATGTTCTCCTAAAGCTTAGTTAAAGTAAGTTTCACTAAAATAGAATGACATTTAACCAACCCTAAAGTGGAATGACCTATGACCTAATTGTCTATTTATTGTCCCTATGAATATGAAAGTGACCAAGAATCCTTAATGTACCGAACATACGAGTTGGCCACACTGGAAACACTAAAAAAGTTTACCAATACTGTTATTAATAAACAAACAAAAAATCACAAGACGAACCCACTAATAGCGCATACATGAACCAAATTTGATGCACACATTCTATCACTAAAATATTGATGATAATTGCAATATCAAATCATAGAAGAAGACCTTGTGAACAATTGAAAATTTATTAGAAAAAACAAACAACTGCTCAATCTGGCAACTTTTCCCAGTGCAGAAAATCAACATACAGATTATAAGTCCAAGAGATATAATGCAAAAAGCTAATGATATTTATATTGCCGCCTGATAGACCTATTTAAAAATGATAATATTTATTAAATGCGGGGAAAATAAAAAATGAGGTAAAGTCACCTATAAACACAACTATTGAAACGACTGTTGCGGCTTGGCCCGGTGAGGAAGTCAATTTGGGCCAAAAACCCTTTCAATTCAGGCCTTGTAATGTATGTTCTGACTTAGGGGTGGCAGGTGCGGGGGGTATCCTTCTGGATCCCAGAGCACATGTTGAACAAACCTTCGCTTGGGGTCTTGGCTATAGGACCAATAACGAGGCCGAGTGGTTGGCTCTACTACAGGGAATGAAAATTCTATCGAACAAAGACCTCTCTAGGATCGTGATTTTTGGAGACTCTCGACACGTCATATATAAAATGCTTAATGGATACACCACCGGCTCTATAAAATGTCATCGTCTGCATGACAAAATCACTCCTCTCATGTCCAAGCGTTATGAATTATTCCACATCCTCCGCACAAACAACTCAGCAGCTGCTGCCTTGGCGAATATGGGGGCCTCCCTACCCCAAGGTCAATTTTGTTTAAATGGCCAAGTCCCTCACCTGAAACCTATTCCTTAATGGATCATTTCGACACAAGTTTCTATCCCCATTGTATATTTTCCTCCTCCATGGATCCCCATGAAGGGACTAATGTTTCTCCTAAAGTTCCCAAAGACTTACACATCCCTTATCACTCCAACCTTACTCACCCTTATCACTCCATCCCTCTCCACTCCACTACCTCGTGCCCTCCACTCTCCGCTGGAATCAAATACATGGACAACCATGAAGGGTCTCCAGCCTTAATGAGCTATCCTACCTCTCTTCAACCTTCCACCGTGTGGCTCCACCACTACACCTACCATCCCTCGATCCCTGCAAGATTTAATGCTCACCTTCCTTGGGTTTATTGCTCCTTCCTCTCACATGCTCTGGGTCTTATCACTCCCTCCATTATGTCTTCTCCTCAAAGCCATCCTCATCCCCATTTTTCTCTTGGACATGACTCTGTTTGCTATGTGATTTCTCTAGAAAAAATTCTGTTGGATGTCATTGCAGGGGTCGATGAAGGCTGGTTGCAGGAAATCCCGTGGGAAACTCTTCCTCTCACCAGGGTTTTTGTGAAGGAAATACAGGCTCTAGCCACTTTCTCCACCTGTTTATGCACTACCCATTCTGGTGTTTCTCTGTCGTTTTAGAATATTGGCTCAGGGCTTAGTCTCTCCATTGACGACCAGTCCTTCATAGTAGGTAGTAACTCGATATTGGGCTGTCACTGCTCAGGGTGGAAAGAAGGTGTAGTCAGCACTCTTTCCTGCCAAAACAAGAAATACCACGACTCCCTCCTGCAGGAACTCAATACCCTTAGGTCGATTCTCGGTGGTCTCTCTGTCGACGAGCAGGCTCAAGTGTTCGCTGGTGCTGTTCGTGCTCTCCACGGCAATTTCTTCTGAATTGAAATTTATCCTGGACAAGGCAGAATGGCACAGGCTAATGAGAACACTTGGATAGTTGATTTGAAGAAAAATCTTAGGCGTTTATATGAAATGATGGCCATTGGCATTATGGACAACAAGGAAATTGCTCAGGAGGTTAAGAGTATGGGGGAATTGGTCAGCTACACTTCCTACCAGATCAGTAATCATGACTCCAGGATTGATGACATTGAAAGCAACCTCAGGGAAATGATGGGAAAGGTGGACAGAATTCAAGAAGACCTCCAGTGCTTGATAAGCATGAATCAATGTAGCAAGGCTCTCGAAACTCCAGTAGCAGCAACGCAGCCCATGGAGGAGGAATCGGTTGTTCATCCTATGAAGCCCATAGGCATTCCTTAATGCTTTCCTAAGTTTTTATGTTTTATTGTCTTTTACTTTGCTAGTAGTTTATAAGGGTATACACTACCCCAGGCATTAGATGTTTTGTAAAAACTCTCTGTGGAGTTCTTTGGTCATCCCCATGGACCAGTTTTGTTTTCTCCATTTTTGAACTGCAAGAACTCTCCATTCCCACTTTTTCTCTGTAATGAATGGCTATGCACAGCCTATTTTATATAAACCTTTTAAAGTTTCTGTTAAAAAAAATGTATGTTTCGACTTGGCCCGATAACTAATTGATCTCTCTGGGCAACTTTTCAAGGCGGATCAGGACCGAAAGGCAAGGGGAAGACCCGAGAGTAAAGATCAACTTAGAGCATGATTGTTATGAGCCAAAATATAACCAAACATGCAGTAATGTTACTGGGTTGATCAACTAGGAGGAGCAATCATGCTCAGTCTGTTCCTGGAACCCCAATACTCCAACATGGCTAAAAACCCCAACTCCGCGTAAGTAATGTTGTGTAATAATTAACTAGCTACTCGTAGATATCAGGGAAATGAGTTCATCAACTAGGAGGAGAAATCATGCTCAGACTGTGCCTGGAACCCCAATGCTCCAACACGGCTGAAAAACCCATCTTCTCCCTCCTATGCGGTGCTCCTCAAAGCTTGTGAAAACCCTATGCTCCCATGATGCTCCCACAGTGCATTCTGAGCCTGGATACCCCAATTCTCCAACACGGCTGAAAACCCCATCTTCTCCCTCCTACATTGTGCTCCTCAAAGCTCGTGAAAACCCTATGCTCCCATGATGCTCCCACAGCATAGTCTAATCCTGGAACCCTAATGCTCAACCACAACTGAAAACACCAACACAGTTGAAAACCCCATCTTCTCCCTCCTACGTGATCACCTCAAATCTCATGAAAACCCTATGCTCTCGTGATGCTCCCACAACGAAGTCTGGTCCTAGAACCCCATTGCTCCAACACGGTTGAAAACCCTAGCTTCTCCCTCCTGAGTGGTGTTCCCCAAATCTCATGGAAACCCTATGCTCTCATGATGCTCCCACAGTGCAGTCTGACCCTGGAACCCCAATGCTCCAACATGACTAAAAAACCCATCGAAAACCCCAACACGACTGAAAACCCTAGTTTCTCCCTTTCACGCATTGCTCCTCAAAGCTCGTGAAAACCATATGCTCCCGTGATGCTCCCACAGCATGCTTATGCCATCCTTGTAATAAAAAAAACCCTTAATATTTTCATATTAATATATTAAATAAAAGAAACCTCTATACCCTTAATACACCCCCAATATAATGTTTTGGGCTTTTTTAATAATTGAACCCCCAATATGAATGAACGTGATATAGTATTGATTTGTCAGCAACACCCCGTGAAGTAAACTTGTGGGGAAATAGGTCTAAAGCTAATGGCAAAGTTAGGATTACAGTGGGTATGGAAGGCAAGATCCTAGGGATTACAACTACAATTTTACACCATGGAAGAACTAGTCGACTATGGAGAAAGAGAGGAGCAAAGTATTAAGTTTGTGTTCTGCACACAAGGGCTTAGCAATGGGATATGACTTTATAAATTTAGACATTACCCGCTAAGAAACACTTCTAAATTCTCTACAGAGAATTCTGCACTTAAATACCTGGTCAATAAGCCAGTGTTGGGGGGAATCTGGATTTTTAAGTGGCGGTTTTTATTTCAGGAATTTGTTTTAGGTTATAGTAGAGCCTAGAAAGAACAATGTTGGACCTAACCACTTGCCAATATTGGAGTTAGGAGAGAGTGGAGGCAATTTTTATGATGAGTTTTATGAAGTGCACTTATTTCGAGTCGAAGTTGTACCGAATCAATTTCAATAAATTGTGGAATTCCTCACCAGTGGACAGGAACCTGCTAATTACACCTATGCACAAAGAAGGTAGTTGGTAACTCGCGCATCCAATTACCAGTCGATGTATGAACTATTATCATGGTAAACAATATTATCATAATAATTTAAGTAAGCATGCCATAATATCATAAATTCCTCACCAGTGGAAAGGAACCTATTGATTACACCTATGCACAAAGAAGGTAGTTGGTAACTCGCGCATCCAATTACCAATCGATGTATGAACTATTATCATGGTAAACAATATTATCATAATAATTTAAGTAAGCATGCCATAATATCATAAATTCCTCACCAGTGGACAGGAACATGCTGATTACACCTATGCACAAAGAAGGTAGTTGGTAACTCGTGCATCCAATTACCAGTCGATGTATGAACTATTATCATGGTAAACATTATTATCATAATAATTTAAGTAAGCATGCCATAATATCATAAATTGTAATTCCATTCAAAAATTAAAATATATCTTTACCTAATTTTTTAGGTGAATTATTATCATGATAAACATTATTATCGTAATAATTAAGTAACCACAACATAATATCATAATTGTAATGCCATTAAAAATTATAATTCAATAACCATAACATAATATCATAAATTTTAATGCCATTAAAATTTTAAATATATTTTTACCTTATTTTTATTTAAGATTGTAGAAAGTATTGATTGTAATCCTTTTTTTGTACACAAATGAGTTACAATATTTTTGAATTAAAATGCTAAAACCAACAATAGATACAAAATTTCTATGCAACAGGTAAGAGATCTAAATCAATTGTCTAGAAAATATCAAAATCAAGCTCACAAACCAAAATGTCTTCAACATATACTACACTTATTATACTGTTAGAACTATAAACTCGTACAAATTGGTGTAACAGATAAATACAATGAAATGTCATGGAAAAAAACAATCCTACATGTTACTAAGACTGTAAATTCATTTATATCCATGAATGGCAGATTTCTCATCTTCCAGAGAAAGTTGATGGACCAAACCCTCCTCCATTGCTTTCACCCTAGCTAATGGGGTAGTCTGGACATGACTATATTGATTCATGCTCAACAATTTGTCAAGGTATTTCCTCATTCCCTCAATTTGTGTTACACTCCTAGTTTTGAACCTCGATTTTTAAAATTGTAAATGATGCAATTATAAATGGGAATGGTTGGAAGGTCCAAGACATATGTAAATGTATATGAACAATTATAAATAATATAAACACGCAATTGGTTGCATTTAAGGTGAAAATACTGAAAGAGGATAAATGTGGGTCTCATGGAGAACCAACATGGTTTCATGGAGCCATGCAACAAAGTTTGGCAAGCAAAAGGGAAATTGGCTCTAATTTTGGAGGGGAAATGAGTTTCCTATGGAGAAGTTAGGAGTTACCTGGTAGAATATTGAAGATCATGTACCATGTAAAATTTTCCAATACTGGCCCTTGATTGGTATAGATGGTTGTCTTACCTACTAACCAATGACCAACAAGATGGTGAATAATGCATGGTTTTTCCCTCAACTAAATTCTAGTCATTGATGTCATGGTGCTTGAGGTATTGTTGTGAATGGTTGATCCATGGATGTGTTGGAGGAATTATATCTAAGGAATCCTAAATATTTTGTTGTTAATGGAACTGGTTGTAGCTGATTTCTATGAAATTGGGAATTGAAACCATGATATGGTGTGGTTTGGGTGAGTGCAATGTTTACAATTTCCTGTTGAAATCCTTGATTGAATCTCGTGGTGAATTTTTGGTCTTACCTCAAGAGTGGCGCCTTGTTTAAATACTAATGAACAAGGTTTCCTAAGGTTAGGAAGAGTGTGCCTCACATTCATCTAGTTGCCCATTTCAAGTATTTTCATAGATAAGTATTAATTCCTGGAAATTGTGTTTCAATTTCTCAATATTATTTCATTGATGTTCATGGTAAAAACATATATGATTTCCCATTGGATATAAAGAACGAGTCCACGGGTTACTTGGTTGAATTCTTGTGAATGAAATGGATACAAGTTTAATTATGTGGTATGTTTGTCAAAATTTATAATTGGGTGAAGGAAATTATATGAATGGACAAATAAGTTGGAATTCTATTCATTTTTATTATTTTTCTATAACTAGGAGCTTATTTGAAAATATTTTTTATCATTGCAATTTTCTTATTTATGTGTTGATTGTTGAATTATTAAGAGAATATGAATATGTTCGAATATTGTTTTTCCTTGTCATAATAATATGGAAATTACATAACTTGAAGAATGTCTATGTATGTAGATATATTGTCTTTTTGGTTCCATTTATGTGAACCATATTGCACAGTTCCTACTGCTCAGTTCATAAGAAATTTCTTACTACATAGTTCTTCCTTTATTGTTCTTACTGCACAGTTCTTAGGAAAGAATTTATAAAGAAAGGTTGGAAGTGTTGCCTTCAATGCCTTAGTTTATCTTGGTCCGGTATAATGTATATTAATAGAAAATCTATTATGTGTATAAAAATAGTGCAAAGTTATATGTGAAAAATGTGTGACACATGGAAATACTTATGCTCTTGCAAGTATGCATAAAAAATATATTGTATGAATCATTTTTATTATGTGTTTCTTGGAATATCTCATATTCCCACTAAAATACTTATGTCTATTATGCTTTTTTTATGCATTGTTATAAGAATGCATGTAACATTTTAGAAAAATAAAACGGTGTGTTTCAAGTCTAGTGTAACATAGGGTGTGTTATAATATATTTTCCTCCTTGTTCTCTTAAATTGATTCTTATGTCTTCAATCTTTGTATCCAACATAGATATATGAAAACTAATTTTCCTGGGAGAATCCAACGGTCCTTCTATTTGTTCACTCACCACCCACAACATATGCTTGAAGTCTCCTATATTATTGTTGGTGTCATTTCCACTAACCCTGGTTTAGTTTTCCCTACCCATCCAACAAAACCCAAGGCACCAACCCGAAAAAGTATAACTATGTCGGCAACACCCACGACGCAAGTGAGGTGTCACCCAAGATACCAATGGGGAATGCGAGAACCAAGATTCTGTAGTTATAGAAGGGGATTTATTCATGGAAACATTAACATGCCACTCAACTAAAGCAAAGAGATGGACAACCATCGACACATACATAGCATGTAAAGCAGATCGATCTATCGACACATACACATCATATAAGTCATACAAATATATATCATCTATACCATAGTTATTATCAACATTCCACAGTATTATATCAATATCAGTTGCAACAAAATCATAAAGACTCATACACAATATAAACATACATCATAGACCCATAGATTTAACATGGAAACCCATACGAGAAAAACCACAAAATTGCTCGTCATCTAGCATAAGTAATGTTTAGAACTATTTTGGTCTGTGTACACAACCTGCAAACATCTCTCAATATATTCTTACAATGGATGAGTTTCTTTTGTATTTATCATGCTCTCATGTCTATCTCTTTTCTTATTTCTTATCATTCTCCATCTCGTGGTCCCGTCGTGGCCTTCTTAGTCTCAGTCTTATTCATCTTCTTGTCATATTTTTCTTAGGATCGTATTAATCATATAGGCCTCTAATTCATATATGTCCTCCTCATAATTATCTATGTACTGACAACGAAACCATTTGTTAGTGTCGATTCCACTAACCTAAGTTCAGTTTTTGTTAGAGCATCATAGAACCTAATACCGTACACTTTCATTTGTTTTACACTCATGTCATATGGTCTTGTTAACCATATTTTTTCATCTATGGCCAACTAAGGAGAACTAACCCACACAAGGCGCTTACTGCAACCCCAAGTATGTTTGGTATGGCTCATTCTCACAAGTTATGGTCCTGCACCATCTAAGTTTCACTCTCTTACGGAGAGTCCTACCACTTAAACTTAGAAAAACTGTGTCCTAAACTAATTAAAAATTAAAAATTAAACTAAATTATAATGAAACTACTAAGTTAAAACTATCCACTTACCTACAAGAAATACTAATCTATTTAAAATGAAATTTATATTTAACAGCTACTAAATCAAAGTTGATTGTCTATTTCTAATCTATGTTCTGCTCTCTTGCAAAGAGTCCATGTTTAAGTTTTCAGGAGGTATTATCAAAACTACTTAAAACTATGAAAGGTAACTAACTGTATTATAAAATCTATTTACCAACTGCTAAATCAAAATAGGAAAATTAAATTAAAAATTGAATTTTAATCTAAACTATTGAATCCTATCTTGGCCAAGAGAAAACTATTAGCTATGTTAATGGTTCTATTAAAAATATGGATAATAGAAAGCTAAATAATACAACTATGAGAGAAAATTATCAAAGTTAATATTATGAATAACTTTCACTTCTGTAATAATTTTAAGATTAACGAATAACAAACAAAAAATTATTTATTATTCTGAAACACAAACTCTCAAAGAACAATTAACTTCTAACATTTTAATATTTGAAATGAAAAATAATTAACTACTTAATTGAATATATGTAAAAATAGAGATGAATCAATTAGTGATTTAATAAACAAAATATTACACATTCAAATTTAATTAATAAAATTAATTAACATGACACATATAATATAAATAACAAATATTAAAATGAATTTGTGCCTCGAGTAATTCATTCATAATTCACAAAAATTATATGACAATATAATTGTAAGTGATAGATAGAAGAAAATAATAAGGAGAATGTACATA